>JAPPVO010000002.1:61293768-61521267 GCA_030407325.1 Camellia japonica
GTTATTATTATTTTGGGGAAAAATGCTTCCTACCCCCACTGGGGGTCGACCCCCAGTGAGGTGTCACTCCGGGATTGGCCAAAAAAAAAACAGTTTTCTTTTTTTTTTTTTTTTTTTGGGTTTCAGCCAGTGGGGGCGCGCCACCTCACTGGGGGTATGCAGCAAGGTTCTATTTTGGGTATGATTGAAGAGTTTTTCGTATTTTTTTGTTTTTACTGAAATTTTTTAATATTTTAAGTAATTTTTTTATTTTTAGACACACTTAACATAAATACACTTAAAAAGTATAAATTTTTGTGAAAAAAAATATTTAAAAAATTCACTAAATATCAAAAATATAAATAAATAAAAAACAAAAATTGAGTATATTTTTTATATTTTTGGGTATTTATTAATTTTTAAAATTTTTTTTATAAATATTTTACTTTTTAGATATATCTAAGTAAGGTGCATCTAAAAAAAAACTTAAATATTCACTAAAAATAAAAACAAAAACACGAAAAATAAAAAAAAAACTTAATTTTCAAAAAACTGAATTCAAAAAACTGAGACCAAATACACTGAATACATTCTACATAAGAATAATTGTGCAAACATGCATAATTTTTTTTTTTAAATTTCTTCAGATTGTAGACACCCCATTTTTTACCGCCCTTAAGACTTGGGCGCCACTAATTATTTACTTGGTGATAAGATGTGCAGTGCAAAGGTTCAATTTCTTCGACAAGAAGAGCATCAAATCCCAACCTTACACCCCATTTTTGGACTAAAACGATTTTGACCAAAAGATTTTAGACCTTAAAACCTTCTGTTTCAAAATATTTTTTGAAAAAATTCCTACGATATTCCAACGCTTGCATTTTGTTAAATGTTGCGTTTTTCGATAAATCGAATAAGGACAAAGTGGAAATGAATGGAAGAGATGTGAACTCTTTGAAAAATAAATCTTTCAAAACACCATATTTAGAGGGTAAGAGTTGAAGAAAATTAGAGAGGGAAGAAACCAAGTTGGGGAAGAAGATGGGCATGAACCGTTAAGAGAGAGAGTTGAGCAGCCTTCACCAAATTAGGCCTATCCTTTTGTACACTTAGACTTAAGTTGTGAGGCCACCACCATTGGAACGGGGACTTTCGGGGCTTCATTTTACACTCAAGAATCTCCTAAAGCCGAGTCCAGGTGGGGGAGATATGGCTAGTTGAAGTTAGGCATCAATCCGATTGAGTTGGAAATGAGCAGTCTTCACTAAAAGAGGGATATCTCTTAGCACACTTGAAATTTTGATGTGAGGCTGCCACCATTGGAAAGATTACTTCTGGGGGCTTCAATTTAGACACAAGAATGACCTGCAAAGGAGTCTAGATGAAGGAGTTATGCCTATTTGAAATTGGACCTGGAGAGCAGATTTTTCTGCCGGCCACTGGTGAAGAGTGCCGGCCATGGATGATGCAGTGCCGGCCACCAATGATCCCATGTAGGCCATTAGTGTCAAAAATCATATTTTTTGCAGATTTTTAGCTCTAGCTATTTCCCCCACTACTCCAGCTGTCCGTTTGCTGATATTTTTGGCCAAAGCTCATGTTTTTCTATATATAAAGGCCATTCTCTATGATTTTCAAGGTTAAAAACATTTGAGGAAGCAAATTTTGGGAGCCTCTCTCTCTACAATTCTCTCTCTCTAGATTTCTCTCTCTCTTGCTCTTTTGTACATACAAATAGAGAGTGTGCATACAAGTAGAGATACACCTCTCATTTGCCTAGACATCCTTAACCAAATTTGCATATCTTTGGGCTGAGGCATCTTGGGACTAATTTTGGGCTGTTGAAGGATCATTTGAGCCAAGAAAGTGGTTGTTTAAATGCTTTGCTTCAAAGGTATAAGTCTTACCTCTTTTAAGCTCTTTGCACATAGTTGTTTTGCCATCTTTTTGTGCTGTTTTGAGCCTAGTTTTCAACTACAAAAAGTTCTGATTTTTGGGCCTAAACATGTTGGTTTAAAGTCATTTTGTGCTAAGGGGTTGTATCCCCTTTCTTGTTGCCTATTTGTATGTGCCTTTACATCATCTCTTAGCATGTAAAAGTTAAACTTTTTGGGCCTTTAAACCACTGAAATTCAGAGTTACTTCAGTGATAAAAAGTGTGTTTGAAGTCCAAAAATGGAGGGGTTAGCCTCCCCTCCTTGTCTCTCTCTTTCATGCCTAGTTAGCATTACAAAGTAGCATGATTTTGTGGCTTAACTTAGCTTAATACAAGCATGTTTTAGGCTTTGTTTTGATGTGTCTCAACTCTGTTTTTGGTTGGTTAGAGCACTTGTTGCTTGTTTCTTGCACTTGTAGTGCAATTATGCTTACTAGTCTAGCATGCCTAATGAGTTAGCCTATTATTCTAGCTTGTGGTAGCTTGATTCCAGCACATTTTTGCTACTGTTTTGGCATGCTTTAAGTCTGTTTTGGATTGGTTAAGTCCTTCGAGGCTTGGTTTGCATGGCTATAGTGTAACGGTCTTCACTAGTCCATTGCTTTGAGGCCTTGAGCATGAAGTGTTTGAGTTATTTACATGTCATAACCTCATTTTGCATGTAATTTCAGCACCATAACCTCTGTCATGTACGCATGTATTCCGCTCTTTCATTGCTTTTGAGAATTGTGCTTTGAGTCTCATTTGCGAGCTAACAAACGAGCATGTTTTCATAGCCTTTTGTGCCTAAATTTCAGCATGTTTTAGCCACTGTTTTGACATGATTTAGCTCTGTCCAAAGCTGGTTTGGTCATTTAAGCTTGATATTGCATGCCTCTAGTGTAATGCTCTTCACTAGTTTAATGTTTTGGGCTCTTAACATGTTATGCATGTGTTGTTTACATGTTTTAGTATTATTTTTCATGCCATTTCAGTACCGAAAAGTCTACAACCTCCCTCATTTCTTCACTTTTGATTTGTTTTGAGGGTTGGTTAACCTTAAGATTGTGTTTAAGCTTGAGATAGAGCTTGTGCTCAATGGCTTTAACTCTCTTTTAAGGGTTCCTCCTAGCTAAAGGCATGATCTCTCTCATGTCTTAAATCATCCTTTGGTGGACCTCTCTCTCATTAGAGGACAATCACCTTAGACAAATTGATTAAAGAATGACTTGGTAATGCTAAAATGAGTAAATAAAATGAACCAAGTAAAACATGATCAAGATAAGCATTGTTGTGTGCATTGCATGTGTTCAATCGGACGTTATATTGAACACAAGGTAGAGTGGTCCATTTCATACTCAAAGTGATAAAATGAGCTAATCTCCTTTGGTCTCCATCACCCTTGATCATGCATGATAGGGTGGTGGTCCTTAGAGTCTTGTTTTTGTACATTTATTGAAAGTGTACAACTTAGATCTTTGGCCATCATGCATTGAACATGCTTGATTGGTGGTTTTGTATCCAAGAGTGCCTCTCCTTTGATGTTTTGAGATGATAAGGAGGAGCACAATACAAACATGTCCTTGGAAAACCCTCATTTTTCCTCTATTTGTGCTCTGTTGCAGTGTGGTGACTCAGCACACCAGTGGCCGGCAGTGGCACACTGATGGCCGGCAGTGCTACATCTTTGGCCAGCAGTGCCTCCCTTTGGCCGGCAGGTGGCCGGCAGCAAGCCCCCATGGCCGACAGGCCACTGGTGCACTCCCAGCAGTTGTTTGGTAAGGTTCAACAGAAAGTTCTTAGAGAAATCCTGCAAACAGAGCCTCTCAAGAGCAAACCAGTGGGCTTTTCGGGACGAAAACTGAGTGCATGCATGTTCAACTTCTTCAAACAGAGCTGAGGCAGTCTTGTAGATAATGCTTTACTTGTTAGTTAGCATGGATCTGTAATTTAATTAATTAATTCGTTAATTAGTTAAGTGTTGTAATAATTAGTAAGTAATTTACTAGTTATTCAGTTTGGTTTGTAATAATTAATCTAATTAGTTTAATTAGATTAGTTTAATTAGCTTAGCTTAGTGTAGCTTAGCTTATTCATTCGGACCCTCCTTCGCGAGGGCATGATGTTATAATAAGTGTGCGTGCGTGTGTGTGCATGTCTTCCAACCCCACGTCTTTCTCCCTTTTATTTAACCGCTTTCAATGGTTAGATTAGGGCATGTTTTGATTTTTAGCTAGTTTTTTTTTTTGACTTGGAGTACACTGTAAGTTTTACGCTTTAGTATACTTGCATGAGTGTGAGTGTTGCCATGTTTAGCACGCTTGCCATGAGACTATTTGCTTAAGTGATTAACTGCATGAATGCCAGTGGATGAAGGCTTTATTACTTGAATTGGAACAATTCGATAAATGCGAGTTTTAAGCCCACTTTGCGAAGTGGCAAATCATCATGTTTTAAGCCCACTTAAAGGTAGCAAATCCGCGCTTTAGCCCACTTGCAAGTGGCATTTTCAAACCATTTTCAAAAATAAACATGAGTTATTTTGTTTTAATTTTTGCAATTTTAGTCTATACTTGTATGATGTGCGTATCACGTAGTAAAGTTAGCTAATAATCGAAACAAGAACACATGTGTTTATAAAACAACATATCATGCTTAATAGAGGCGATTCTTTGATCGGGCGAGCGGGGGTGCTCATTTCAGGACCTTCCCCTCTCGTACCCAAGTTCCCGAGCCGAGGCAACTTTGGTGATGACGGACACGTGGCCTTTGGCACGAGTCAGGGTTTCCTAAATTTTTCAAAAATAAAATATTTAAGTAGGGACTCTGTAATCTAGCAAAGCAGTCCAATTTTGGTATTATTTGATCTAAAATCTGATTTTGCAAAATGATTTGCCGGATTGGACTCTTTGGTGTTTATCAGTCTCACATTGCACTTTGTGAGATTAGATTCAGAACCGTGACAGGAGTCCGAACTGTAGGAGACCAATTCGCGCCCTCTCCGAAAGGGGGGCGCGCGAAGAAAGTCGGGTCTACACACAAATATCTTAAAAATACACATTAATAAGACTCTTATATAGAGATAGGGATTGGACTATTTCCGGTCCGAATCAGGCTAGATAGTTTAGTCTAACTCAATGGACTCATTTTGGGATTTCGTTTTGATAATTCAAATCATTCACATTTTAGAATTCGTCGAATACATTATCCTTGGAAAAAATCAAGTCGATCGGATACGTAAACCACATGTTCGAATTAATTTTGTATGAACCAATTTTTTTTTCACTATTTATTTTTTTTATATAAAATTGATTCGAACACATCATTGTCGTTATCGAATTTTAAAATATAAACAATTTAAATTATCAAAATAAGACTTAAAAATGAGTTTATAAGACATACAACACCTTCCCAATCCAATAAAAATTTGGAAAGAAGGTATACTACATGTCTGAAGGTGTAAAGTCAAATAAATGGGAAAATGAAGGGGGTGTAAGTGAACGTGCCCCGATACAAGTAAAAACTATGTAAAAATGATATAATTCTTATTTACATGTTTTTTTTATTCATTTAATAGGGAGTGAATTATTTCAGGTCCGGTGAGCTCACTACAATTCTCAACTTTGATGATCATGATTTACGCCTTTGTGTGTAAAGCATCTCTAAAAAAAATTTAAAAAATGAAAAATTTACTTATTAAAAATAAAATTATGAAATTAAACAAATTGATTTGACAATAATAGAATTTGAACAAATTTGAGTTGAAAAAAGTTAAATAATTTTAAAATCATAACTATCATATTTATTTTTTATTTTTTTAAATTTGATGAAATCATATGACTATCATAATTGATTTAATTTTACTTTTCTTAATAAAAATAATCCATATTTAAAGACTTATAAAATGAAACAAACAAATAAAATTATTAAACCCAATAATTCTACTGACCCATGATGTTGAGTGAGGCCTCGTTTAGTAAGTGACTTTTTTAGTTAAAAAGTTAAAAAATTACTAAAAAAATTAAAAAACCAACAACTCATATCAAAAGTCAAAGATTTCTTTTACTCTCTGCTTTTTGCATATCTTTTCGTAAAAAGTCAAAAAATCATCCTAAAAATACTAGTTTTTTTTTTTTTTTTTGTTACAGGAAAATCCTCCCTACCCTCCCGCAGGTCCAAGGCAGCGCCCCTTGCAGAGATCACTAGGGTATCCTGTTAGCCGTTCCGAGCGAAGAGACTATAACTTGAGAACTTGCCCCGACCTCCCAAGACAAGCTCCGCTTAAGTCAGGACTCGCACAGCGGGGGAGCATTGAACCCACACCAAGTGCTGATTAGACAACTTGAGGTCCAACCTCCTGACCAACTATGCTTCGCCCAGGAGATTGGCCCAAGGGGGAGGGAATTGAACTTGTGACTTTGGGGCTTAAATCCCAAGCCTTAACCACAATGCCACCCACCCTTGGGTTAATACTAATTTTTTTACATTACATTTTAGCCAAAAATTTAAAAAATTACTAAAAAAACATGTTCCTAAACGAGGCCTCAGTAGTTAGGCTGTGTTTGGTTATGTTATGTAAATATAATTTCACCCCTCCATTTGCATTTCATATTTGGATGGAGTTTTCAAAATGTGATTCCACCACACATTTCAAAATGTAATTCTCCTTCACGTATGGCTACTCTCTCTCTCTCTCTCTCTCTCTCTCTCTCTCATGTTCTCTATTCTAAAAAGTAGAGGATTTTTGAATTTTGGGTCTATTTGGTCATTCTCCCGGACGTCCGATCAGTTGTCCGACCGGTTGACTGGAACAATATAATATATATATATATATATATTGTAATTGCCAATCACCATTCGCTACCTATTATTTGGAAAAACAAAATTATATTTGTTTTTGATATTTTTTAAATATGAAAATTATGACCAAAATGACAAATTTTTTTTTTTTATATTTGAATGTTAAAAAGAGTTTGGTTATGAGTTTTGAATAGAATTTTCAATAGAGTTTTGAGTTTTGTGTTTGGTTATGAATTATAACTTTTTGAATTAAGTTTTAAAAACTCTTTCCAAAACTCATAATTTAACAAATTTTCTTATTTCACATGTCACATCAAACATTCAAAACTCAATTCAATACTCAACTCAAAATTCAATTCAAAACTCTTTTCAAAACTCATAATCAGACAAATTTTCTACGCTCAAATCATAATTTTAAAACTCACAAATTCAAAATACAACTCTATTCTCAAATCATATTTCGAAAACTCTATCAAACGCTACTTTAATTTTTTTTTTACTCCCTCCGTCCCAAAATATTAGTCTCTTATTTTATTTTTTAATGTCTCAAAATATTAGTTTATTTTCAAAAATTAAATACAAAAATAATATAAATTTTTTATTTTATCTTTCTTTTAAATTCATTAACAATATAAAAATTACAATTATGACAATCATAATCTCCAAAAAAATATACTATCAAAGAATAATTTTAAAATTTTAATTTTTTTAAAATAAAATAATTATACTATTAAAAAAAATTAATTTTTTTTATAAAAAAATTATTATTTTGAGATCGAAGAAGTATCATAGTGAGTATTTTTTTTTTGGGGGGGGTTGAGTGTCCGCCTCGTTCACATTTGAAAAACGTTTTATGAAAGAACGACTGTCGTTTTATGGTCCAAACACTTGATCCCTTTCTCTGCGCAACGTGGCAACTTCCAGCTCTTTGGATTGTTTCTTGGCGACGTGTCACGATCTCATTAAAACTGTTACAGTGCGAACGGAAGACCGCAGGAGAGGAGGCGAATCCATAGTGGAATTGAACCACACGTTTCTTGTTTTTTTAAGGTACATCGGAAAGGATTGAACCACACATTTCACGAAGCATGTAATGTACACCGAATCTCATGTACCAGTACCACACATTTACCCCAACCAAATTTGTGGATCACACTCAATCAGTAGATCATCTAATCTTACGATGATTTTTGTCTTCAAAATGATTTGAAACTCTAATGCTATAGCATAAAAAAAGAGTTTAAGGAAAACTTTAACGAGTAGATTTTGGCCTATTTTGAGAAATGCGTTATAATTAACTTCTCAGATTATAACCCACTTCCTCTCTCACAAAAAAACTATTTATAAGCTGTTTATAAGCAGTTTTTTACCAAAAAAATTGATTATAATCATCTTCCTAAAATAGGTCTTTATTTATGATATGATGTGTGTGTAGTTGTGTTTTTTTTTATTTTATGTTTTTAATTCCTTACCATGTTGGTAGAATTCAATTTAAAATTTTATTTGTAGAACTCTGTATCACTTCTCCTTTGTTTTTATCAGCTAATTGTACAATGATTGAACCACCACTTCTAAAAGTAAAATATTCCAATCTCTCATTTCATCACCTTCCATTGATGTGTCAATTAATAACAATTAAATCAACTCTTTTCAAAAAGTATAAAACCATTCCACATGAAATCATATCATTAAAGATGAAATTAAGAGTACAAAATTAAAAAAATATAACACCACTCTTTGTGAAATTGAAAAAGCACACATTTACAGTTTTTGAATTTCAGTTGTTGCATGTTGTTGATAAGGTAAATTTTACTATACACTCCATTTGGCAAAGTGTATCATATGTACATTTAATTATATTATTTTTTAAAGTTATGACTAATTTTTTTTTCTTTAATTACAATAATATTTTAGTTATGACTCGTGAAATTTTTTGTAATGTCTCATGTGGTGTTTGGTTATGACTTTTTATTTATTTTTAATTATGACTCAAAAATTATGAAATTATGCTTTCTTTTTTTTTTTTAATTATAAAATACATATGATACACTCCTAAAAGCTGTGTACCATAGCCTTTCCCGATTGATAAATAGAAAATGTATACAAAATTTTGTTGAAAAAATGGTTTAATATAGGCATATTTTTTAGCTCAATTTGAGTGGGTCCCAAACGTCTTTTGGGGTGGGACCGAAGAGGTGAAGTGTTCCTTGTCGCGTGGCAAGTCATACGGTGAAGACGGAACGTCAAAACCATTTATGAGTGAATGGGAAGTTGACATCGTTTTCGAGTCTAACATTAATATTTATTTGATAAAATTCATTTGAATTTTTTCAATAAAAAATTATTGTGGGAATTTAATTTAATTCTAAATTCAAATTTTGGGTTCCTAAGTGGTTTCCTAAAATTTATAATTGTGGGAATTTAATTTAATTTAATTCTAAATTCGAATTTTGGTTTCCTAAAGTTTGTACCTCTTCCTTTATTTATTAAACTATTTCAATAGTTTAATAATATATATATATATATTTAAATAATTTAATTAATAAAGTTCTACAGGTTGGAATTTGTTCCATCAACAAACCAGCGGAACACTTTTTCAAATGTTTGAATTTGAATGTTCCTGTTCAAACGGTCAACTTTATTTGAATTGAAAAAATGCACATTTTCACTTCTTTAAATTGATACCTGTTCGGGACTGGTTGTTGCCTTTAAATACCATCAATTCTAGCAGTTTTATATCTGTTTTTCCAATCCGAAAAAATTCAGTCTGAACTTCGTCTCTTTGCTGTCCATTTCTTTTTGTACATTATTCTTCATTTTAGTTAGAATAAATATTTAGAGAGTTATTTACACAGAAGATTATTCCAACAATCTTAAGACAGACTCGAATTATTCTGTTTACAGAATTTTTCGTTTGTTTTCCTTTTTCTTTCTTCGTAAATAATTTCGAAAGAAAATTATTTTCTGTGGATTTACAAAATAATATTCTGGTTGGAAAAACAAATAGTGATTATATGCTATTTGACAGATAGTAGTAATATACTATCTCTTTTCTTTGACAACAACTAGTAGTACGATACTGGTGTCATTAACAATTCAGAATATATTTTTGTGGAATTTTTTCAGAAATTAATTTTGGGTTTTAGAAATTATTTTCTGAGTTTTCATTAATTAAAATTCTGTTTTCAGTATTTTAATTATTGGAGTGTAACAAGAGATTTAATTTTCTGTGTGAAATTTGGTTAAATAAAATTTTATTTTATTTCCAAATTAATTGAAAAATAAAAGTTATATTCTTATTTCTTTTATTTTACAGAATTTAATTTCTGTGTGGAATTAATTTTGGTTAAATAAAATTTTATTTTATTTCCAAATTAATTGAAAAATAAAAGTTATATTCTTTATTTCTTTTATTTTCTGTGTGGAATTAATTTGTTTAAATAAAATTTTATTTTATTTAAAGAATAAATTAATTGGAAAATAAAAGTTACATTTTTTTTTTCTTTATTTTTACAGAATTTAATTCTGTGATTTGGTTTAATTTTCTGTGTAGTGTAAATTCTAATTAAATTTTGTTTTTATAAATTAGAATTGATGGCTACTGAAACAAATGCCCAAACAAGTACTACTGTGGTGGCTGCAATTGCACCAACCCCCTCTCCTGTGATGACAGTACTTAAATCATGGAGAAAGCCAGAGAAGTTCTCAGGAACTGACTTTAAAAGATGGCAACAGAAAATGTTGTTCTATCTTACAACTCTGAACCTGGCTCGTTTCCTCCGTGAAGATGCTCCTATCCTGAAAGAGGATGAAACCGACCGGCAAGTGGTTGCTGCGGTTGATGCTTGGAAACATGCCGATTTCCTTTGCCGGAATTACGTCTTGAACGGACTTGACAACACATTATACAACGTCTACAGTCCAATCAAGACAGCAAAGGAACTTTGGGAATCGTTGGAGAAAAAGTACAAAACGGAAGATGCCGGCTCAAAGAAATTTGTGGTTGGCAGATTCCTGGATTTTGTAATGGTTGATTCAAAAACTGTGATCAGCCAAGCTCAAGATTTCCAACTCATTCTGCATGACATTCACGCAGAAGGTATGTCTCTCAGTGAATCCTTCCAAGTTGCAGCCTTAATTGAAAAATTACCAAAAGGCTGGAAGGAATTCAAGAACTACCTCAAACACAAGCGCAAAGAAATTTCTATGGACGAGTTAATTGTGCGTTTGAGGATTGAGGAGGACAACCGCAATTCTGAAAAGCGGGCTGGTAAGCTTCCTATGGAGTCTAAGGCAAATGTGGTGGAACATGCTTCAAAAACCAAGAAACGAAAGTCTTCTGGAGAAAGTTCATCACAAGGCTCTAAAGGGGGGGATAATAAAAAGTACAAGTTTAATGGCAAATGTTACATCTGTGACAAAGAGGGACATCGGGCCAAAGATTGCCGTAGCAAAGGCAAAAGCAAAAGAAGAACAAGCAAGAAGCCTGCTCAAGCCCATATGACCGAAGTGGACAAGATTTCCAATGGTGTAGATGACATCAATCTTTCTGCAGTTGTTTCCGAGGCAAATCTTGTCGGAAATCCTAAAGAATGGTGGGTGGACACTGGTGCTACTCGCCATATTTGTGCCGACAAAAAGATGTTCACATCTTACTCTACAGTGGACAATGGTGAACAACTTTTTATGGGCAACTCCTCAACTTCCAAAGTTGAAGGACAAGGAAAGATTGTTCTCAAGATGACATCAGGAAAGGAACTCACTCTCAACAATGTGCTGCATGTACCGGACATTCGCAAGAATCTTGTTTCCGGATCTTTGTTGAGTAAGAATGGGTTTAGGCTAGTATTTGAGAGTGATAAATTTGTACTTACTAAGAATGGGATGTATGTAGGAAAAGGTTACATGTCTGATGGCCTTTTCAAGTTAAATGTAATGACCGTTGTACCCTCAGTTATTAATAATACTACATCTTCTTCTTACTTGCTTGAGTCTTCAAATTTATGGCATGGTAGACTAGGACATGTTAATTATGGATCTTTGCGTAGATTAATTAATATGGAATGTTTACCTAAATTTGACATTGATTCAAATCATAAATGTGAAATTTGTGTTGAGGCAAAATTATCTAAAACTCCTTTTCATTCAATTGAAAGAAGTACGGAACCACTTGAATTAATTCATAGTGACATTTGTGATTTTAAATCAATTCAAACCAGAGGTGGGAAAAAGTATGTAATCACTTTTATAGATGACTATACTAGATATAGTTATATTTATTTAATTCGAACCAAGGATGAAGCTTTGGAAACTTTCATTCAATATAAGAATGAAGTTGAAAATCAACTTGGTAAGAAAATCAAGAAACTTAGAAGTGATAGAGGTGGTGAATATGAATCACCTTTTGGTGAATTTTGTAAAGAACATGGAATAATTCATCAAACCACCGCTCCTTACTCACCTCAGCAAAATGGAATTGCTGAAAGGAAAAATAGGACTTTAAAAGAAATGATGAATGCCATGTTAATCAGTTCTGGATTACCTCAGAACTTGTGGGGGGAAGCAATACTTTCTGCTAATTATATTTTAAATAAAGTACCCCGAAAGAAAATAAATCAAACACCTTATGAATTGTGGCATGGAAGAGTACCATCCTACAAATACTTAAAAGTGTGGGGTGTTTGGCTAAAGTGGCTATTCCTAGTCCTAAAAAGACTAAGATAGGTCCTAAGACCATTGATTGCATTTTCATTGGTTATGCCAAGAATAGTAGTGCATATCGGTTTTTGATTCATAAATCAGAACATTCCGAAATGCATGTAAATACTATTATTGAGTCTCGGAATGCATCTTTCTTTGAACATGTATTTCCAAAGAAGACTGGACAAGAGACTAGTACAATAAAAGATCTTGATGCTATTACTAGTCAGGATCAAGAACAAGAGTTAGATCAAAATGAGGAAGAGGAACTAGGCGTAGTAAACGTGCTAGAACCTCAAAATCTTTTGGTCCAGATTTTCTAACATTTTGTTAGAAAATGAGCCTTTAACTTTTAAAGAGGCTATGTCCAGTCCTGAAGCTCCTTTATGGAAAGAAGCTGTCAACAGTGAAGTTGAATCCATCTTGCAAAATCACACTTGGGAATTAGTGGACTTGCCACCAGGTTGTAAACCTCTTGGGTACAAGTGGATTTTCAAAAGAAAATTGAAAGCGGATGGATCAATAGACAAATACAAGGCAAGACTTGTAGTCAAAGGTTTTAGACAAAAAGAAGGTCTAGATTACTTTGACACATACTCACCGGTTACTAGAATAACATCCATTAGAATGCTAATTGCCATTGCATCTCTATACAATCTAGAAATTCATCAAATGGATGTTAAAACCGCTTTCTTAAATGGTGAGTTAAATGAAGAAATTTACATGGAACAACCAGAAGGGTTTTCTGTTCCAAAAGAAAAGAAAGTGTGTAAATTGGTTAAATCATTATATGGTTTAAAACAAGCGCCAAAGCAATGGCATGAGAAATTTGACAAGGCAATGATGTCAAATGGATTTAAAATTAATGAGTGTGACAAATGTGTTTATATTAAAAACACAGACAAAGGTTATGTCATTGTATGTCTTTATGTAGATGATATGCTCATCATAGGTAGTAATAATGACATGATTAAAACTACCAAGAAAATGTTGAATAAACATTTTGACATGAAGGACATGGGCATTGCTGATGTAATTCTTGGTATGAAAATTACCAAAACATCAGAAGGATATGCTTTGTCACAATCTCATTACATTGAGAAAATACTTGACAAATTCAGCAAAGATGATGATCATCTTGCTAGAACTCCTGTAGATGTTAATTTGTATCTTTCTAAGAATGTACAGGAAAGTATTTCTCAATTAGAGTATGCCCAAATTATTGGAAGCTTAATGTACTTGATGAACTGCACTCGCCCAGATATAGCTTATGCAGTAAGTAAATTAAGTAGATATACGAGTAATCCGGGAGTAGAACACTGGAAAGCAATTATAAGGGTTCTAAGATATCTCCGATTTACTCGTAACATTGGGCTTAATTATACTAGATATCCAGCAGTACTTGAAGGATACTGTGATGCAAATTGGATATCGGATACTAGAGACTCGAAGTCCACCAGTGGGTATGTCTTTACTCTTGGTGGGGCGGCTGTATCTTGGAAATCTTCCAAACAGACTTGTATTGCTAGGTCTACTATGGAATCTGAATTCATAGCTTTAGACAAAGCAGGGGAAGAGGCAGAATGGCTTCGCCACTTCCTTGAAGATATTCCAATATGGCCAAAACCGGTGCCTGCTATATGCATACATTGTGATAGTCAATCAGCAATTGGTAGAGCACAGAGTCATATGTATAACGGTAAGTCACGACACATTCGTCGTCGACATAACACCGTAAGACAACTACTCTCTAATGGAATTATTTCCATAGAATATGTTAAGTCTAAAGACAACATAGCGGATCCACTAACCAAAGGGTTAGCAAGAGAGTTAGTTGAGAATTCATCGAGGGGAATGGGACTTAAGCCTATTAAATAAGAGTTACCACAACGGCAACCCAACCTAGTTGACTGGAGATCCCAAGATCTAGGTTCAAAGGGACAACCGAGTTGTGAATGACTCAGAAGGATCACTGGGGAGTCTAACTCCTACCCATTTCTTTGATGAAATAGTGATGTCTGCAGCGTTTAGGTTAAGTAAAATTTTAATGATTCTTATATCTAGGTAAACCTAGTGGAGTATGGCAGGATACTCTTCATAAGAATCACCTATGTGAGTGTGAACTGGGCCGGTTCTATAAGATTTGTGAAGGGCTACAATTCTTAGAGCACTCATGAAAGACCAGGTTGTTCAGGGCCAAAATGAACACAATAGTGAGAACTAAACTGTGTCTGGGATATACTGTGTGAGTTCTATTGTCTTGGTTTACACAAACGGCTGAACAGTTCAAGACATCATGTTCACTGGTTAGCTAGTAAATCCGATAGTGTCTCACAAGGGAAGGTTCAAAGCCAAAAGCTACCTATCCTTTGCAGAATATTTCCAATTTCTGTACTCTCTGATTAGATCATGTTGTTGCATTTTCTCTCCGTCAAATTCCATTCATGTGGGGGATTGTTGGAAAAATGGTTTAATATAGGCATATTTTTTAGCCCAATTTGAGTGGCCCCAAACGTCTTTTGGGGTGGGTCCGAAGAGGTGAAGTGTTCCTTGCCGCGTGGCAAGTCACACGGTGAAGACGGAACGTCAAAACCATTTATGAGTGAATGGGAAGTTGACGTCGTTTTCGGGTCTAACATTAATTTTTTAGATAAAATTCATTTGAATTTTTTCAATAAAAATTATTGTGGGAATTTAATTTAATTCTAAATTCAAATTTTGGGTTCCTAAGTGGTTTCCTAAAATTTGTAATTGTGGAATTTAATTTAATTCTAAATTCAAATTTTGGTTTCCTAAAGTTTGTACCTCTTCTTTATTTATTAAACTATTTCAATAGTTTAATATATATATATATATATATATTTAAATAGTTTAATTAAAATAGTTCTATAAATTGGAATTTGTTCCATCAACAAACCAGCGGAACACTTTTTCAAATGTTTGAATTTGAATGTTCCTGTTCAAACGGTCAACTTTATTTGAATTGAAAAAATGCACCTTTTCACTTCTTTAAATTGATACTTGTTCGGGACTGGTTGTTGCCTTTAAATACCATCAATTCTAGCAGTTTTATATCTGTTTTTCCAATCCAAAAAAATTCAGTCTGAACTTCGTCTCTTTGCTGTCCATTTCTTTTTGTACATTATTCTTCATTTTAGTTTAGAATAAATATTCAGAGAGTTATTTACACAGAAGATTATTCCAACAAATTTTGTATAGGATTATGTGATAAGAATAAGTCTATACACCTAGACATATCCACCCAAAAAATTCTAAGTGGATGGTTATGTGGTATAAATTAAATTTATTTAGTTTGGGGTCTATGTGTAGAATAAATATGAACCATAAAATGAAAATACTATGTATTTTCTGAATAGGCAAGTCTAAATTTTTAATATTATTAATGTGATAATGACAATTACGGTTGCATAATTTCAAATCAAAATCGCTTTTCTATTCTATCATTGGATCCTAAACAAGTTACTCAAGCCCGACTCGTATTCAACTCGTTAAAAATTAATTTAACATCAACTTGTTATGTAAACAAATCAAGTTTAAACAAGTTATAAGTTAGTTTGATAAGTTTATATACATTATAAAAAATTAAGCTACTCAAACTCATAAATATATATATATATATAAGGGGAGGGATAAAATGTATCCTAACAATAACAATATAGTTTATAGTGCTACATCAGCCGATTTTTAACGTTAAGAGTTCTAGGAGCTTCAAAATTTTAATCCAATTATGTTGATTTTTGTTTTTTTTTTTTTTTTAAATATCATTGGCTACAAAAAATTAAAATTTAAAATTTAAAATTATAGCCAATAAAGAATTTATTGAATTCACCTATCAATTAGAGATTTAAATTTCAAAATACACATGATTTAAGGAATAGCTAATTAGTTGGAATTTACTAAAAGAAAATAAGCTTACACAAGAAGCATCTTTCACTACTTTTCAAATAAAAAGGAAATTTACACAAGTAATATCTTTATCTCTACCAGAATAAATATTCTTTACACATCTCTTTTTCAAAATGATAATTGTTAAGATTTCATTGGTGTACAAATTATTTTTTTCTTTTTATTTTTGCCTTTCATTCAAGCTTAATCTCCATGTTCGTCCAACCTCTGTTAAAAATGGAATAATAATAAACCAGACCCGTACGTGAAGATGGCCATTGGATGCCTCCTTCAAATTCTAAAGTAACTACAAATAGTTATTGGTCTTGATGCTATTAGGTTTGAGATTTTTTTACATATTTATTATTTCTAAGTTATGTAATGGATTGATGTGTCATACATATTCTTTTAAATTGTTAATATTATTATTTAAAAAAAAATAGAGTTTGTGATTGATTATAGCTTTATCATATAGATTATAAATAAAATAAAATAAAATAAAAATTGTATCTTTTATTGATTTTATATATGTAGTCCTTAAAAGTCAATAATTATATTTTTTTTATAATTTTCAATTTCAATTATGTTCAATGAATATTTAACTTATCAATTGATGTGTTTATTAGGTGGAGAGTATACTTTGATCTATATCTATATGTATATTGTGACACCTCAAATTTTTGAAATATCAAAGGAAATTAAATAAACGAAATGACTTACTAAATTAAAAACTTGACATTTCATACAACCAAAAGTCCAACAACACCGAATAAAAACTTAAAATGTTCAAATACAACATTAAACAAAATCATAACGTTCTTAATTATTAATACATAAAAAAATAATATTTTATTCCTCTATAGTTATGGTTTCAAGTCAACCACGGTTCTATGATAGTGTCAACTCCATTTTCAGTTTCAATTCATTCCTCGTCAAAATTTGGCATAAAATATCAGGACAACAAAACATATGTCATAAGTTTCACAACACAATGAGGAAACACAACAAACCTACTTTTCTTTTTAAGAGAAAAATAACGAGATTGTAAACATGATACAACAATATAATTGTAAATATAAATTAGGGTAACTACCAATAGTTCCTAATAGTTGGATTTAATTCCCAGCAAGTCCTATTGAAAATAAATTCTAGTAAAAGCGTAGCTAAAAATATTTTTTTTTGGTAATATTTTTTACATATGTCGCTAAAAATTGACAATTGATGACTTTTTTTATGATGATTTTTATAAATTGTCGCTAAAACTTACAATTAGTGACTTTTTTATGACAAATTTTTCAAACTGTTACTGCAAGTTATAAATTGTGACTTTTTTGTGACAAAATTTTTAAATTATCACTGAAAATTAATAATTAGTGACTTTTTTAATAGTATTTAATAAAAATTGCCATTAATTATCATAGAACTTATTAGACAATAAGTCTACTTTTATAACCTACATGTAAGTCCCCTTATAAATTACAACCGTTAAAATAATTTTTACAATTTTAATAAATTAAGTGATATTCGAAATCTCACCAAAGATATTAACTTGCTAACCACTACGTCATGGCCACGGATAATTTGAAACCCTCCTTGGTCAACTATTCAAATGTTACCAACCATAACTACCAAGAATGCCTACGTCCAAAGTTACATACCCAAGTAGTGGTATCCGTGGTCTAAATAGTCTGCCATGGGTACGTAACATCCCTGTGTGTCACCTGCACATCTACTCTTATTTCAAAACCGAATACCGAAAATGGTTCAAATAAGTCTCGTGTCATCTTAGAGTTTCGTGATACACAAATTACGTAAGAATTCTCAAAATTAGGACTCACCTTGAACAATTGGTATTAACCGTCAACCGTTAATTGCGTACATTTCATTGATTATTTTAGTTAATTTCTATAATAATCACAAATAATTACAAAAATAAATCACCATTGATGTTATACCATTAGATTACAATTTTCAACATAAAATATTAAGACATACATTCTGAAATAATCAACCAATGTACAAATTATTATAAATAATTAAATCAAGCCATAATGTAAAATAATAAATTTTAAATACTAAAATAAATCACAACAACACATATGCATGAAGTACAAATTTACAAGATCCAATTAAATAGATTAGCACAACACTTATTTTTAGTTCTAATAAATAATGAAAGTGATAATCTTGGCTCTTTAAGGTTGTGTTTGGTTGGACTTTCAAAGTGTGATTCCACCCTTTGATTTCAGTATGGTGTTTGTTTATAATTTTCAAAAATTGATTCCACACCCACTTTTCAAAACACGTCTACTCGGTCATCCGGCCGATTAACCGGAACAGTGTTCAGTTTTTTTTTTTTTTTTTTTTTTTTTTTTTGTGTGTAGCTGTTATTTTTATATTTTAAATAAAAAATATTTTAGGAATTTTTTAAATTTTTTTATGAACTTTGAATAGAATTTTGGGTTATACGTCACATCACTCAATTCAAAAAAAAATTCAAAACTCATAACAAACAAATTTTCCATACTCAAATCATAATTCCAAAACTCACAAACTCAAAATACAACTCTATTATCAAATCATAATCCTAAAACTCTACCAAATGCAACCTAATATTCTGCCCAAAATTTTCAGAACTAATTGTACAAAATCACAAGAAATTGCATGATACAGATTTGTCACCTTTTTTTTTAAGGGCGAATTATACTAACGGTCAATTATACTAACGGTCCATGTAGTTTGGGACTTATGTCACTTTGATCCCTAACCTTTCAATTGTGATACATTTGACCCTAAATTTTGAATCTCGTTCCAAATTAAGAGTTTGGGACTTGTGTCACTTTGATCCCTAACTTTTTAATTGTGATACATTTGACCTTAAATTTTGAATTTCGTTCCAAAGCAGGGCAATTGAAGATATTGTTACTCCATTTCAACGCCAAAATTGCTAATTTGATAAAATATAAAGGGTGAATTACACTAATAGTCCCTATAGTTTGGGGCTTGTGTCACTTTGGCCCTTGACTTTTCAATTATGACACATTTGACCCTGAATTTTGAATCTTGTTTCAAATAAAGACTATTGAAGATATCATTAGATTTTTCAAGGGTAAAATCGTCAATTTGATAAAATATAAACTAATTTGACAAAAATAAATGTCAAACAAATATTTTTGAATTTTTAAAAATTATTTCTACCCACTAAAAATAAAATTATGTAAAATTGATAAATCTTTTAGACATTTATTTATTTTTTTTACCAAATTAATTTTTATTATGTGTTTGGATGATGATCATGTAAAATTAATTTTAAAAAATTAATCATGTAATTTTTATTAATTTTTATTAATTTTACATAATTTTATCATTGGTGGATAAAAATAATTTTAAAAAAATTAAAAATATTTTTTTGACATTTATTTTTATCAAATTAGTTTATATTTTATTAAATTGACGATTTTGCCCTTGAAATTAAACAATGGTATCTTCAATTGTCCTTATTTGGAACAAGATTCAAAATTCAGGGTCAAATGTGTTACAATTGAAAAGTTAGAGACCAAAGTGACACGAGTCTCAAACTATAGGGACTTTTAGTGTAATTTGCCCAAATATAAATTAGTTTGACACAAATAAAGAGAGTTGCTATTTGCCCCCACATTTTTACTTCCCCTCATCCCCTCCAAAACTTCTTTAAACGCCATCTAACAAAATAAAGCCCTAACATTTTCTTTTTAAACCCCCACCTTAATACCAACTATACCCCTAACCCCAAATCCTAACCCTAACAGTAATCCCATCCCTACCAACTCCGGCAACCACCGCCACTATCTCCGATGGCCATTGAAGACGACGACTACGTCCTCCGCCACGACACTATCTTCATCGCCATTACCGCCGCATCATCCCCGTCATCTCTACCTCGCTATCATCTCTGTCGCAATGCCGCTACCCCTACACATATATGTGTGTATATTTGGCTTTGAAATTCCCAATTTCATCTTCTTCTTCTCTTTCTTCACATCATCAATCATTAGCATCATTCAATCCCTAATTGCCCTATCACAAAGGGCAATTTCTCCAGATCTGATTCAAACCCATCTTCAAGATCTGAAGAAAAATCAAATCTTTTTGAATAAACAATGGATAAGTTTGGTAAGTTGGCCAGAGACTTTGGGTTCAAGCCCCAAGGAAAATCGACCCCCATGGCTTCTTCCAAATCCAACATCTTCGCCGTTGGATTGAACGGCATAGATCGCCATGATCGATCATCATCATCATCACCATTCATCGACGATCACAATCACGATGGGTTGTTGTTCAATGATGTGTTTAGTGGACCTCCGAAACATACAAATACCAACAATAATAAGTCGGCTTTTTCATTGTCAGATTTTGATTACGATTCAATTTTTAAAAGCCCATCGACTTCTTCGGTGGCAAAGAATGATTCGAAGAACAGGGCTTCATCATTGGTGTACAATAAGCCTATTTATAATGAAGACATTTTCGATGGGTTGCATGGGTTTAAGAGTAAATCGACCTCTTTGTTGATAAGGTACGATGGTGATGTGTTCACAAGCATTTCTTCGTCGATGGAGAGGCACTGGGATGACTGTTGGATGAGGCTGTGAGCCGGAGCGGAGTGGAGTGGAGTGGAGGTGAAGTTAGGGTTAGGGTTAGGGTTAGGGTTAGGGTTAGGGTTGGAATGATAGAGATGAGGTTAAAAATGGAAATTGATGTTAGGGTAAAAATTGTAATAAATAAAAAATAGAAGAATGAGGGGTCCAAAGAAGAAAGGTATGTGCTAATAGCAGCACTCAAAATAAATTTGAAAAAATTATTTTTGAATTTTTAAAAATTATTTCTACCTACTAAAGATAAAATTATATAAAAATAATAAATCTTTTATTTTTATTTTTTTACCAAATTAATTTTTAGTATGTGTTTGAATGATAATCGTGTAATAGTTGGTTGTTTTTGTTGATATTTTTTTTATGATTATTATGTAATAGATGGTTGTATTTGTCGTTAACGAATATTTGTGGATGGTTATTATATAATGGATAGTTATTAGGTTTTTAATGTGTAATCGATATATTTAATATATGAAATATTTTTAATTTATCATTTTTATATAATTTTTTCTTTGGTGGATAGAAATAATTTTTAAAAATTCAAAAAAAAAATTCATAATTGCTTTTGTCAAATTAGTTTATATTTTATGAAATTGACAATTTTGTCCTTAAAATGGAGTAACAATGTATTCAATTGTCCTTATTTGGAATGAGATTTAAAATTTAAGGTCAA
Source organism: Camellia japonica (assembly GCA_030407325.1). Taxonomy (NCBI): domain Eukaryota; kingdom Viridiplantae; phylum Streptophyta; class Magnoliopsida; order Ericales; family Theaceae; genus Camellia; species Camellia japonica. Next base: position 61,315,376 of record JAPPVO010000002.1, read on the forward strand.
ATGTATCATAACTGAAAGTCAGGAATCAAAGTGACACAAATCCCAAACTATAAGGACCGTTAATGTAATTCGCTATTTTTTTAATAATTTCACACTAAAATTTATAAATAAAATTCATAATCAAAAAATTGAGGAAGACTAAAGAAATGGATAAAAAAAGGAAGGGACTTCTGCAACGGGCTATGCCACCCAAACCAACTGAGGGAAGCCGCATCCGTCCCCTCGCAAGCACCTACATGAATTAGACTTTTCAAATTTTATTTTTAACTCAAAAAAATATAAGATTTGATTGATATAAAGTTTTTAGTAATTTTTAAAGCATAAAGCAAAATCTATCTAAAATTTTAGATTTAATTAAAATTTTATATAAATTTGTACAAAGTTAGAATAATTTATACAAAAAATTCTGAATGAACTACACATAATTCTTAACAATTTCGTAGAGAAAGCATTTAGAAATTTTGAGTATAAAATTATCTAAAAATTCATTAAAAAATTCTGACAGATTTAAGAATCATGAGATCAAAGAAAATAAAATCTTCAATTATTTATTTAATATCACAAATTACACATGCAAGCCTAATCTAAGATTATATCATGATTTTAATACTGCTAATATATAAATAACCTTCAAATATATAATATATATAACATCAAATTCACATGCAACTATAAACAAAGCTCTATCAAGATTTTCTTCTTCTTTTTTTTTTTTTTTGGTCTCATTAACATTTGAATAAAATCTAAAATTCAAGAAAAAAAATTGAGAAGGTTTTGAGGATACTTAGTAGTATGATTGAAATGAGATGATAACATGATATAACGATTCTAACATTTCTCCTTCTCCTCTTCTTCTTTCCTGACTCTAACTTTACTTTCCTCAAGCTCCTAATTTTTTTTAGTTTCCACTCTCTCAATGAAGAAGAGAGAGTTGCATGGTCATTGTGCGTACCGGATTCCGCACTAGATGAAAGTGGATCGGGCTCTGCTCTCAGTTGGACTATCCAAGGACCGAGACTCCTGCCACAAGAAGCACTGTTAGAGCTGCCCAGCCGGGGTTGGCCGGATAACCCCTCCGGTGTGGGAATTAGCATCGGAGAAGGAGTGTAAATCGGGTTCAATTTGTATGTAAGTGTAGTTTTTCTTGGAATAGTACAGTTACCTTCAATGTAAAGTTCATGTTGTGTATATAGTGTTCCTTACTTGCTTCTCAAGGTGGTTTCATGGAGTATAGATGCTGCCAAGTGTCCTTTCAGCATTGCTCTAGGTGGGGGACCACTTGGAAGTTGTTATTGATTGCATATTCTCATTGTAGGCATGCTGATAACAAACCACATTCCTTTGGTTCAACAACTTCCGTGATTCTAGGTGTAGGGGACCAGCTGAGGTGGCAACCTGCACATGCACACGTTCACAGCTTCCACGTTTCCTTGCGAGCTTTCCTCAGCTCGATGCCGATGTTCCTCAGCTCGGCATCATTGTGCCTTGTCTCGGCCTTTTTCAGGATCATTCATGGAGATGGGCTGGACTGTTATCTGTTCGGCCCACAGATTCCGTCTCGTAGCTCGGCCCAGACCAGCACTACGGTTGGGCTAGCCTTTTCGCTGCGGGTTGGGCCCAAGTGCTTGAGGACTTGGGTGGACTGTTGATCATGAAGTTGGGCTCAACTGGTCTGTCCATATACTCATCTGACCCACTTGGATTTGGATTCTGTCGGATTGGGCCAGCCCAAGGCTTGGACCTGACCCATTTCATATTTAGCCCCTTCAGTCATATAAACACTCAGCATATCCAACACACCACCTGGGAGCTCTCTCTCTCTCTTCATTACAAATCTTCCCAAATCCAGTATTTTTATAATAACCTAATCCTAGCTTTGCATGCAACAATACATGTGGTGGGGTGATTAAGCCCCCACCAAACCCATCCTTTTTCTTTTCTTTTCTTTTTAATTAGATGATAAATTTATATAATTATGTTTTTATGATTAGATGATAAATTTATATAATTATGTATTTATATAAATTTAAAAAAGAATGAACATTTAAATTAGTTTGCATGCATTTATAATGAACACGATATATTAAAGCAATATTATGAACTTTTTCTTTCATATGAGTGAATGAACCATGTAATTGAATGTTTAATGTTAATGCGTCTAAAATATGTGGATCTCGTAAACTAAGGGTAAAATCAGGAAAACAATTAAAATGTACTGGCTCTTTATGAAGACCAGTTTCCATCATACCCATTAAACTATCATTGTAATTAAGAAAACGAGCATCTCGTAAACATAGTAAAACAGAGGTATTTTTTCCTACAATTGTTAATGGATTAACACCAACTTGAATGAGACCAACATGCATAAAATTGTAACTATTATTTAAATGTCTTTTGATTAACTTAGCATCAAATAATTGGCAGGTTTCTCTAGGTTTTTCTAAAGCATATACTTGTTCAATAGTTTTAACATGTAAGGCAACTTTAAAAACATTTTGTAAAAAAGTAGTTTTATAAATTTCTTTAATTTGCAATTTTGGTATATTCCATCCTGTATTAATTTGATCATTTTGTATTTCAACATCTTCTTCATTTATTACTAATCCTTGATTAGGTATTGAGGGCAACGTTGTTGACCTAGAACTGAATGATGAGTTACTTCTAAATAATCGATTCATTGTTCTTGTTAATTAATCAGTTTTACAGATATCTTAATACAGACCCTATTCTAGTCAGGTTATCACAGACCAAAGAGGTTTGAGTACAGACCCTATTCGAAATGTCCAACACTGCCTAACCCTAAGGACTTACTCTGGACAGGGGATGAAAGTGGGTGACTTAAACCTGGTGGATAGACACAGACTGATCTCGTGGGTGATTAAGACGAACTGAAAACTAGATTAATCAAGTGAACAATAGAAAGGATTAGTTGGAAGAAACAAAGCAGTTAGAAACAGGATACAACACAACATGGCTCTGATACCATTTACGCGGAAGCAGCAAGCAGATGAAGAACATGGATTACGAAATCAAAATGGACAATAAATTGAGAAACAGAATTGGAATGCACTTATTAACCAAAATCATTTAAATAAAACTTTTAATTAAAACATACAGAACATAAAATAATTACTTGCAATTACAATTGTAGCAACTGCAAGGATCTTAATTGGGTTACAAACAGGAAGAGGTAATTTTCACTCAGAGCTCTCTGGTTTTTTCTGGAAAACTGAAGAATAAAACTTAAAGACTACTGAATGAATTCATTACAATATATAGAAAAGGAAAAGCAAAATAGCATGTGACTTTGGTGATTAATGAAGGCAGCTGGCAGCGCATGAAGTAAAGCAGATGCTGTCGGTTGCTTTCGGTGGAGTGATTGCACGAATGAGCAGCTTTGATTGAGGTGAATAGTGACAGTGAACAGTAAAAGTGAACAGTAACTTTTACTATTCATCACTTTTGGTGGAACATGTGAATATAGGAATCATTATAGATACAAATTAGCAGCTTTTCTCAAAAGAGTATTGATTGAAGCTAATTTGTATTTATAGGGAATCCTATGTTGATTGATCAGGCATATGGGTCCTGAGCATCTTGGAACTCAGATCTTCCATATGAGATGGGTTGAGTAGTTGAACCTTCAGAAGATTGTGACTGGTTTGAACTGTCTTCTGAATTTTCTGAACTGGTTGACTGGGCTTCACCTTGATCCATGATTTGGCAGACTAACTGGAGCACTTCATCTTAGATAATTTGGACTTGCTTTTTGATTTGATTTTGGGCTGAGCAGGAGGTGAACTGGGCCTTGACCTGAGCCTTGGATTTGGATTTTGATTTGGGCTTTGATTGAGTCTTGGGCTGAGCCGGTACTGCAGGAGCTTTGGACTTAGATTTTTATCAGTGGATTGAACCGAACCTTTGATTTGGATGACTTGGGCTTGGAGCCACTAGATGAGGGGCTTCCAAGGTTGATTGGAGGAAGGCTGGGCTGACTTCCTTGGCTGATTGCAGCAGTTGGGTTCTGCTGGGCTTTGATCATAGATGGAGTTGGAGCATTGATCAATGGGGAATTCTTCTTGAACAATTTCAAAAATTCTGGGCACATTAAACTTAGCCCACCATTTGACTAAATGTTGACGGGTGATTATATTACCATCAATTCCATAATGCCATTTAAATATCCATGGGAGTTTATATTTGGATATAAAAATTAACAAAGATGGAAATTGTTTCTGATGAGTGGTGAAGGGATAAACAGAGGAGAAATAATTGATCAGTTCAATGAGATCACCAGGAAGAATATCTGAAATGGCGCCATAATGAGTCCACCATCTCAGAAACCAAGTAGGTAACTCAGATTTGAATTTCTGATCAAAGGAGATGAACCAGGAGTGACTGAAAGACTCATTTTGGTACAAGAAAATCTTGAACCAAGCATCAATGTAATCATGGTAATTATATTGAATAGAGTGACCAGGTAAATCTCGAAGCTGATAAGGAGGACCCCATTCGGCTAAGGAAACAATGTTGTGAATGTAAATAGAATGATACAGGACCTTGCTAGTGTAGGTCCGATCATAAATGGGTTTGATTAAAACTGATTGGTGATGAATTAAAATATCTTTGTAATAGATAAGTGTTTTCTCTGGATGTGAGAGAATGAAATGGCATCCAGAGCCAAAATAGGATTTAGCAATTTCATGAATAACTTGGCTTTTGGGGTGACTGGGTTCTTTGAAGAACAAATTAGTGGTGTGTGATTTGGTATAATCAGAACAAGATGACCTGACTGGGTTAGCAGGGTATGGAGTAACTGAGATAGACTGACTAGAAGCAAAAGGATCTATGGCTAAAGCAGATGAGTAATTAGGTCGATAAATGTTACCAAGAACTTGGTAACGGTTAACCATTTCAAGAGGATGAGATGGGGTGATTGACTCCAAAGGAGGAGGAACAAGGAGTTGATTAGGTTTACTTGAAGATGGGACCAAAGCCTTGGAAGGAGGCCTTGGGCAAGACATCTGTTAAGCAAGTAACAATGATTAGTAACCAGAAAGAAGATCTAAATAATTATGGTAGTAATGCAAATGACTAATGTATTCAGTAAGTAAATTGCGACGAGCTTGAATTTGATGATAATTGATATATTGGGCTCGTTTAGTAGTTTTTCTGGCTAATTGGAGTCGTTGAATACGGAAGGTTACTTGGTGAATCAAAGTTTGGTAATGGATGATTGGGTTTTAATATATGAAATATGTGGAGTTGCACTCATCCCTTACCCCCTTGTAAAAATTCCCGGGTAAGAAAATCAGGAAGGGAATTTTGACAACCAGGAATATAAGTAATATCAAAATCAAAATACTTAAAATAGATTGCCAGCGGGCAAAAATTTGTTTACTAGCAGATTTTGAACATCTTTTTCCAAAACATATTTAGCAGATTTGCAATCAACACGAAGTAAAAATTTTTGTTTTAAAATATCATCTTGAAACTTTTGAATACACAAAACAGTAGACAAAATTTCTTTTTAATAGTTATTATTAATTTAATTGTGCTTTATTCCAGACACCAGAATGGTAACGGACAATTTGTTCAGAGGATTAAGGAGTGACTTTCTGGAGGAGAATGCCACCATAACCAATATCAGAAGCATCGGTTTGAATAATTTTGAATGAATTCTCAGTAGGAATACCAAGACAAGGAAGAGATTTAACATATTGTTTAACTTGTTGAACAATGGCAGTGTGAGCAGGAGACCAAGGAGGAGGATTATCCTTTAACCTATCAAACAGAGGTTGACAGACTTTCCTAAGGTCTTTATAGAATTCAGCAATGCAATTAAGGGAACCTACGAACCGTTGTAATTGGGTTTTATCAAGAATTTCATCAGGAAACTTGGAAACAAATTTAATAGATCGACTAATGGGGAGAATAGTATTTGGTGAATATCATATCCTAAAACCTAACCTTGGTTTGAAACAATTTAATCTTGGAGCAGATATGACTAAACCATGACTTTTAATTGTATAAAAGAATGCAGTTAAATGTTTCCAATGTTCACTGATGGATTTGGAGAAAATTAATATATCATCATATTAAACAATAGAGAAATGACTAAAGGGGTTGAATATGTCATTCATGATATGTTGAAATTCACTAGGGGCATTTTTTAAGCCAAATGGCATGACATTCCATTCATATTGACCAAAAGGTGTATTAAAAGTAGTTTTGTATCTATCTTTAGGCTGAATTTGAATTTGCCAAAAACCACTTTTTAAATCAAATTTACTAAAAATAACAGCTTGATTAAGTCTCTTAATTAAATCTTTTTTATTAGGAATAGGATATCGAATCCATTCTAAAACAGCATTTAATGGTTTGTAATTTATAACTAAGCGAGGGACACCTCTTTCTAATTCAGTATTTTTATTAACATAAAAAGCAGGACAAGACCAGGGTGATTTACTAGGACTAATAATTCGATTTTTTAATAATTCATTAATTTCTTTTTTACACATTTCTAACAATTCATGATTCATTTGAATGGGTCTAGATTTAGTAGGAATTTGTTTTTCATTAAAATCCTTAATATATGGTAAAGTAACCACATGCTTTTTCCTATGCCAAAATGCAGTAGGTAAAGATGAACAAACAGTTGATTCAAGTTTTAATTTAAATTCATTAATTTGAGAAATAAGAATGGGATCTGTTAATTGTTGATCAATTCGTTTATAATTAATTTCTTCTTTAAGAAAATTCAAATGTCGGGTTAATCTATGAATTGTGTGAGAAATAGAACAATCTTTTAATTGATTTAATTCTAGCATTTCAGGTGGAAATAAGAATTTGAATGTGACAGGTTGGCCTAAAACATGGGTAGTTATGCCTTCACTAGAAGTAGTAAATGGATATAACAAAGATATAAATGGTGTGCCTAAAATGATTCTATCCGTCATATTCTTGACTAGAACAAATGTGGTTTTAAAACGAACATTATTTTGGCAAACATGGACTTTGGGTAATTTATACTTAATGTGCATTTTACTACCATTAGCAGAGGTTAATTTCTCTTGACATTTTTCATAATATTTAGTAGGAAGTAATCCTTCTTGAATACAATTTAAATCAGCACCAGTATCAATTAAAGCAACTAATTCTAGTTCAAAATCTTCAACGATTATTTTAATTTTGGAATACCATTTCTGCATGTAGATTTTATTGAGTAAGTTTAATCGTTTGTCTTCAAGGTTAGTAAATTGAGGTCGATTATCAAATATAAGTTTAGCTGGGTTAGTATGATCAGAATCATGGTGAGAATTATGTTCAGATTCTTGAGGTGATGCATGTGGATTAGGTTGGAAATTAGTTAAACTTTGATTAAGTTTTAGAGTGATAATTTCATCTTCTAATTTTTTATCTTTTTGTTGGAGATCTCGAATAGTTTGTTTAATTTGATTGATTTCAGATTGTAAATCTGGAAGTGTAATTTCCTTGGTTTTATTTTTAAATTTTTCCAAAGTTTTGGATAGGCTAATTATAGGTTTAGTAATCTTAGGTTTATTATCTGAATTAATTAATAAAGATTTTAATTTATCAATATATTGTTGTTTTAAAATAGGATCATCTAATTTACTAATTAAATCAATTAAAGCAGATTCTTCTTGAGTGTGTTTGGTAAGAACAGTAATTTGTTTAACTAGTTTGCAACAAACATCATTACATCCTAAGGTAATTTGATTATCTGAATCAGAATTATCACTATTCAAAGGGGAATTAGATGTAGATGGAGGAACAGAAGAGGAATCATTATCAGATTGATTTAATTGAAAGATTTCAAATAACTGAATTTTGGATTCTTCATTAATTTGGAGTTGGTTAACTCTATCTTTTAGTTTTTGTTTTTCTTTACATTTATTAGCATAATGACCTTTTTGACCACAATTATAGCAGGTAATATCGTTATTAGATTTTGATTTCGGATGTGATTTAGATTTATAATGTTTCTTTTTGGGTTTGGTATAAAATTTATCATTGAATTTGGAAGGTGAATAAGGCTTTTTGTATTTATTATAATATTGGGATTTATGTTTATGCTTAGAATATTTATGTGATTTCCTACGAGAGGGTGTAACAGGAGGTAATCCATATTGTTTACAGAAATTTCCTAATTCATATTTAGCTTTATGTTTATCTTTAGTAGCTTTTTGACTAAGTTTAAGATCAATACACATTTTTAATCCTTCTTTTTGAATAGTACTATTTATATCACCATATGTTAAATTATCATATTCTATAACACCAGTAGGTTGACTAAGAACATCGCGAATTTTGTGAGCAAATAGACTAGGTAATCCATTAATAAATTTTTCTTTCCAAAATGATTTAGTACAGTCTTCTCTTAACATTACTCGAGAGGTAAATACATCTTTATACCATCGGAAATCACTTAAGGTTGGGCAAGTAAGATTACTAAGTTGATCATGTATACGAGAATAAATATTAGTAGGAGTACCAATAAAATGACGAACAATAGTATAGATTAATACATTAATACCATCAGGGTGGCAACAGCCAATATTTTCATCAAAGATAGGTAAACCATTATCATCGGTTTGATTAGCATAGATTATAGATTCTCGTTGGTCTCCAGTTAAATATTTTTCCACCAAGATTTGAGCATACCAGTAAACCCAGAAGTAATTAGAGTAACAATTTCAAATTGAGAGTATTGGGGATAATTGGAGAGATAACTATTAGAAACCATAGATAAATGATTTAGTTTTTGGAGAATTTGATCTTTACTAAGACCGTCGATATTCCATTCGTATAATTTTTTTGGTAGAAACAGAAAATTTATTATTAAATTATTTCTCGAGATCAGGTGGAGTAGCGAGAATACCAATTTTTGTAGTTTGAGGGTTAACTTTGATAATGAATTTTATTAAGATGAAGAGGATCTGGAATTGTTGAGCTAATTGATTTATGTCATCATCAGTGTCAGATTGGGTGGAAGCAGTGTCAGTATTAAATTGTTGATTGAGAACAGTAAGACCTTTATCTTTAGAGGGTGAAGCATTATCAGTTTGTAGATAGTTTAGTAAATAATTTTTCAATAGCTTGGACAGTAGAATGATCATTAGTAACTAAACTAGTTCTTTTAGAACGATTAGTGGGTAGATTAAGTAAAGGTGAATCTAAAGGTTGTTTAGTGGATGAGGTTTGAACAGATTCTAAATTGATTTCTATCTTGTCTAATTGTTTATTGTACTTAAACATTGATTAGTATAATTATTTTGTTCAATGACTTTTTTAATTTCATTATCATTACCAGGTAATTTCAAAGGTGACGCAGGGATTTCAGAACCTTGTTGATGAAGAAGTATTTTTTCTAAAGGAGGATGACTAGAACTAACAGAAGTAGTGTCAGAAGTTTTCCATTTATATTTTGTGATTGTATTAAGCTTTTTGTAATATTTGTCAACATATTCTAATAAAGGTAATTCAAAACCATATTCAATCATAAAATCATACCATTGTCTAGAAATTTGGGACATTTGAGCAGAAGTATATTGAGCATAGTAAGCATGGCGTTGAATTCTATTGGCTTTAGATTTAAATTCAATAAGTAATTTATCAAGATTAGGAGTAAATTCTTTTTTGATTGTCATTAATTGAGGATTGATGGATGGTGTTAATTTGTCAAAATCAGTTTGAGTTGGAGAATTATTAGAAGCGATTTCTTCTTCAGGTAAATGTGTATGAGTTGAATAACAGGTTTACTAATTTGTGAAGTTGTAAATTATCAATTCCTTTTAATTTGTTTTGAGTGGTAGGACCAAGATGTAGTTGACTGTTTTTCCTAAATAGAGGAGTATTAAATATCGCATCTTTAGTTTCAATTTCAAGGACACTAGATGTACTATGCCTAGAAGATTGACTACGATTAAACTTAATACGAACAGAACCATCATCATATTGTTGAATATCTTGGATATCTTGTTCTGAGGATTGTTGTTGATTATGTTTAATTTTCATTAACAGTAACCCATTGATCAGGTAAATCAATATTTTTTCCATTCAATCATTTACGGTATATTAATATGTGATTCATTGTGACTACTACTTTGGATTAAAAGAGTTTTATCTTTGGGACTTTTATGTAAAGCATGAACATTTAAATTAGTTTGCATGAATTTATAATGAACACGATATATTAAAGCATATATTATGAACTTTTTCTTTCATATGAGTGAATGAACCATGTAATTGAATGTTTAATGTTAATGCGTCTAAAATATGTGGATCTCGTAAACTAAGGGTAAAATCAGGAAAACAATTAAAATGTACTGGCTCTTTATGAAGACCAGTTTCCATCATACCATTAAACTATCATTGTAATTAAGAAAACGAGCATCTCGTAAACAAAATTTCTTTTTTTGAATACATAAATTTATATAATTATGTATTTATGATTAGATGATAAATTTATATAATTATGTATTTATGTAGACTTCTTAAAAATTAATTAAATAAAGTTTTTAACTAGGTATTTAGTGACTTTAATTATTAAGTTGAATTTTAGTCAAAAATAGTTACAAACGAAAAATATTGAATACTCGCAAAATTATTTATCTTTAGCAATATTCTTGTTAGAGACTAAATTGAAATAGTTTTTAACTAATTTATACATTTATTAAATATTCTTTAAATAAATTAAATTAATTTATTATGCATTTATAAGAATAATTAAATACGGGTTCTCACATATACTATTACCGAACAAAAGAAATTTTTGATCTAAGAGACTCTAGGAATTTCAAAGCATAATATAAATTTTTAAAAGTAAAGAAATACAAGTGACATATAACTATTAGCAGATTTAATCGTATATATATTTTTTAAATTTTAAAAAAAAAATTATATATAGAAAGTCAAATAAATAAATTTAATCATAACTAAATCACATCTAATTTGATATTTGAAAATCTTAGAAGGAATTATAAATTTAAATTTAGTATTATATAATTTAAAATTATAAAAATATTTACTTCATTTACTTCAAAATATTAATCTTTTTTTTAAATTTGAAACTAAAAAAAAATATAATTTAAAACTATTGACTTATCAAACCATATCTAATTTTCAAATTCAAATTCAAATTAAATAACAAATATGTACAAAAAATGTCAAAAAATAATTTTAGATATATCTTTTTGGTTGGATAGTATTTTTTTTTTTAGCTATGTCTAAGCTATGTTTAATTTTAAATTTAAAAAGAAAGTCCAAAGAAAATTTAAATCATATATAATTTTAAAATATTTAAATTATTTTTTATCTGTTAATCATAATTTAGCAATTGGTCAAAAATGTCAAGTACACATGTCATAATCTTATTGAAAAAAATATTACATTGTAAAGTTTAAAATTTTAAGTATTAACTTTAAATTAATAATTTGACATAAAATTTTACTCGACTACCAAAAAAAAAAATCAAAAAATAAAAACAATGGTTTACATTTATTGTGAATGAAGGTCACAACTTAGTAACTTCAAATTTATGTCGCTCACTTTTGGGATAAATTTTTATGGTCCATTACATTTTTTAGACTAAAACATAGTTTATGAGCTAGTCCAGTTTAACTTTTGATAATGTATTTTTTTATTAAGAACTTCAACATACAATTATTGACATCAGAATAAAAAATTTCTCTAGTGTGTAACTTTGATAAAAATGAATAAAATTTAATTAATTATAAATCATTTTTATTACATATTTTAGATAAATTTTATATTATTATTTTAATTTAAAGACTAAGTTTTGATCATTTATTTATACTCGTACATAGTGCACTAAAAAAAAAAAAGAGGAATACAAAAAGTGCAACGAATGGATGTCAATCTTGTATAGATTTTTTGTTTGTATCAAGTAGAAGTGATCATGGATGTGTCCAACTCACCTAACCCAATCAAACTCATCTAACCTGATTAATTTTGGACGGATGCATATTTTTCGACGGATGAATGCAAATGAAATATTTCAAAATTCATGGATATGGTTCGAATAACGGATCAACCATCCCACACTCGCATGAACTCGATTCGCCCGTAGATGAATTTCATTATTAAAAAAAAAATTGCTAGTAAGTAACAATATAGACTATAAATAATAAAATATATATTTTTGTAAAAATAAAAAAAAAAAACCTTAAAAATATACATGCATGGTGCCATGATCTATTATAGACAAATAATATATATTTTTCAAATTACTAGCTATTAGAGATTGTAAAAGTTATGAATTATAATTTTAAAAAAATGTCCAAAATTTATAAAATCTAAATTGCCAAACTGATCTTATCCATCCGCCAACTCACATAGCTCGCTCAATCTATATCTGCCAAACCAATAAACGGATGCGAATTAACTTTTTTTAATCTACTGAATTTTAAATAGATAACGAATGAAATGTCACCTGATCCAACCCAATCCACAATCATCCCTAATATCAAGGGCGGATAATGAATAAAACCACCCAGACGGTCACCTTTTAGGCCCTTAATTTTAAGCGATTGCCTTTTATACTCATTGACTATTGAGAAATAAATTTTGCATAAGAAATTAAAATACAAAAAAAAAAAAAAAAAATTAATAAAATTATTTAAATATTAAAGAAGTTTTGGGCGGACCCTGATTTGTATAGCACTGCTCTTACATAATAGAGTCTAGAACAAGACAAATGCATATTATAATTTGAAGATGGTCATTTACAACTCTGCACCAAGCATAAGTAAAACCACGCAGCCCCAGTACGAACTTGAGCTGAGTGCAACTAAGGAGGATGACTAACTTGAATCAATGCGCTGGACCAACCATAAGAGCGTACGGTACGAACCAATCGCACAAATTAACTCGCATCCAATACACGGAAAGAGCACTTGATCTTCCACGAATAACGGAATTGCTTAACAGATTCTTTGTTCTTCCCATTGAGAAGCAACCTAGCATTTTAGCTGAGTGCCAGGCGGCAAAGAGAGAAATTTAATGAGCAAGTCAAACAATCCTTATAAAAAGGTAACCTCACTATCCTTGAGGGGGGATCGATTTCTTTACACTCTAAACTTACTCGTCTTTTCTACCTTCTCTCTACCAAATTTCAGTACTGACTCGACCGTCAGAGGGGTTTTCGACCAAGCCCGGGTCGGGCAACCTAACCGTTTGTTCCTTGTGCAGGCCTTCACCCATCAGTGCACCAGGATTTATTCATGAAGTTCCATCTTACTCTATTGCGGAAATCGATCCGTACATAATTGATGCATATCACTAGTTTTATATATATATATATACAAAAGTAACAAGAAATATTCAAAGTAAACTATGAAATGCAATAGCAATTTTTCATTGCATGGAGAAGAAAATAAACACTAACACACACCAAGCAAAATGAACTAACTGAAACAAGAGCATATCTATGACGGTCTAACTAATTGAAACAAGAGCATATCTATGACGGTCTTAAATTACCCTGTTAATTCTGGTTCTGCCAAGTATAATCCAACAAATCAGTAAAAATTTGGTCTAAGATCTCATTTTGTTAAAACTCATCTCTTCAAAAAGTTTGAAAAACTCCAGACACGGTTATTGATTTAGTTAACCATTTTTGTAGATGAGATTGTGCAAAAACTTAAATACTAATTCACAAATCACAAAAAATAAATTAAATAAAAATCTTAACACATTATTGTTTTTGTCAATATATGTACATTTTACAATTGCCTCGCATGATAACCTCATTATTGAAAAAAAAAAAAAAGGGGGTGGGAAGAAGAAGACGACTAATGGTTGTAAATGCATGAAAAACCAAACATTAATTCCACCAAAAATTTACAATTGATTAATTGAACCAAAAAACAAAATCTCAATGCTAGTTTAATTTGTTCTTTGAATAAGTTATAGGAGTAATTATAATTTGTTCTTTGCACCAAACGGGCCTGATAACTAAAACTCATATGTTTGGATTTGGATTTGAGACCAGTCCATTCCATCTGTCCCAAAGAGTCAGGACTGCATGCACTTGGATTTGCTGGGCCAACTACAAAATTCATTTCATTCCACAAAAAGTCCAAATTTGAGTTTAGTGGATTTGGGCCACGGCAAATGCAACTTTTGAAGGCCCCTAGTTAGGCCATCAAAATAGTAGACCCTAATGATAGTTAGATGATTGGCTCCCAAAAAATATGAAAAATATTATATATTACTCCCTCCGTCCCAAAATAATGGTTCTTTTTGGGAAATTCAACTTTTTTTGGTAGTACAATTATTGCATTTGAAAAAAGTTAATTTTTCAAAATTATCCTTTTGATAGTACATTTTTTGGGAATATCAATGTCATAATTGTACTTTTTATATTGTTTAATATTTAAAAGAAGCAAAATAGGAAATTTATATTATTTTTGTACTTAATTTTTGAAGAGGGACTAATATTTTGGGACAATAAAAATAGAATAAGGGACTAATATTTTGGGACGGAGGTGTATCATTTTGTATCATTGTTCACGTGGATTCTCATGATTGGTTTTCTTGTTTAAATATAATTATGGGGAAATTTCAATACAGGGTAGGGTTTTAAAAAAAATTATAAATAAATGATAAACTTTATAAGTATTAATAATTAAAGACAAACTTTTTCACCAATTTATTATAACTTTTTGATAAATGCACTAATTTGTGATTTCTCTTATAATTATTAAGGAATTACTGAATGCAAATCATATCATCCCACATATTCTAGTGATGTGTAAAGATTAAAAAATAAGTGCACTATAGCCGTTTGGGAGATCACTCATGAAAACATGTTTTATTTTTAAATAAAATAAAAAAATTGTTTGATTGGTACAATTATTGGCAACAGGGTGTTAAATGTTAACCATCCAATTAAATGTTGAGCATAGTACCGACATTATTCTCTAAAATAGTGTTATTGATCAATAAAAAATTATAAAAAATATTAAATTAACATCTTTTATCCCTAGTTAACTCCCCACACAAACCAAAAAATAAAATAAAATAAAAACAGCAACAACAACAACTCGACAATATAATTCTCATATTTAAATCCGAGTATTGTTAGGGATCATGAAAAAAATATCATGAAATGTATTGTGAAGATTTTTCATCCTTTAATTTGTGTGTGGTGTTTTATGGTATGTATAATCCAAAAGTAAAGAATCTTTCATGATCATCTTCATGATATTTTTTTCATAATCCCTAACATTATTCTATTCATTCAATGGAGATATCTAACTTCACTCATCCATTTTAAAATAGAAACAACAGATGAAGCACCTCATATTATTTAACATTAATTAATATCATTAAACTTTTTCTTGTCAAAGATTGAGTATAGAGCAGGGTTCCAATTCTCTCTTATTTCACATTTTAGATTTCTAATTAATTAATGAAATTATCACTTCATATCACTGTTGTACTCTATATTTACTAGTGAAAGAAACCCTTTTGAAAACACACAGAAAATACTATTCTAATCTTAATGAATTCTTACTGCATTATAATAATTTTCTAATATACATACAAATTTTGCCATTTTTCTCTCAAGCTATATATATAATTCCATTATTGGTTTTGAGACATTGAATTTCCTAGTAGAGTTTCATTTCTATGACGACTTTGCCGAAAGCAATGACAATCTTGATGGGGGAACAAGAGATTTAGCGTAGGCAACGGGCAATGCGACAATCTTCTTGGGTTTGCTAACATAAGCCCTTCGAGTGAAGTTGTTGTAATCGTTGGCTTCAATCTCATCCAATATTTGGCGATACAACAACAGCGATGCCCACACCTACAACCAATCATCAAAATCCGATCAATAATCATTCATTCATTCATTCATATTTTTAGTGCTATATATATTTCCCGCAAATATTGGTTAAGACTGTGTTTGAATGGTAGAATACTTACAGGCCATCTACTGGCAGAGCTGAGCTCAGTGACACCTTTCTCAGCCTCATCAAAGAACATCCTGGCCCTCTTAATTTGATTCTTCATAAAGTTCCTCCATTTCTCTGTTACTTTTCCTGCAAATATGTCATCATCTGAAAGCCCTGCCTGTGCCAATTCATCCTGTGGTAGGTATACCCTTCCTCTTCTGGCACTGTTGCAAAACAAACTTCTAAGAAAAATCCACAAACAAGTTTCTTTTTATCTTTTCTTTTGGGAAAAAAAAAAAAGAGCATTTTGTAGCAAATCTTACAGACATGTTCTGGCATGCAAGGAATATTTTATGGACCAAGCTTGTCTCTGGTCCAAAAATTGGACTGATGGTTCAGTTTGGGTGGTTGTGGGCTCACCCTGGACTTATTTTGGTTATTCAAATCATTAAAACTTGTAAAATCGACCAAGCATATCATTCATATAAAAAATCAAGTTGTTTGAACATCCAAAAATGCAAAAAAAATGAATGTTTTATTCCCAAAATCATGATAAATGTGATCCGATCAGGTAGTTGCCGATGTGCAATGAACCTAGCTTTTAGCATGGATAATCTGCTCAGGCTCGGCGGGCCTTATAAGTTGAATGATTCGGTTTACTAAGATGGGCCCAGGTAGGCCCATAGCCACACGAACTGGACCCTCCAGTCCAAAAATTGGGTACTGAAGACAAGCCCCCTCCATGTTGTTTTTAAAAGGCGACCCAAAGCACCGGACTCTCTCGTTAATGCTAAAGACAATCTTCACCTTTAAACATATGAATCGACATGTTTTTATGGCCTAGAAATCATAAGGCTTAGAACTTGCAAGATATCTCAAAGCTTCATAGTTCTCTGCACTTACTCTTCTCCAACATCCCTGAGAATGTTGGTCAGCTGATTCGCAATCCCTAAAGCCAAGGCTGCATTATAGACGCTCTCTGCTGTCGCCTGCGATTCAGGCGCAATTCCCATAACCGGAACACTCATCAATCCGACAGTCCCGGCCACATAGTAACAGTAGAGATATAATTCATCAAAGTTCTTGTATCTAGACTTCTTCAGGTCCAACCTCATTCCTTCTATCATATCTTTAAATGGCTGCAATAAATAAATAAATGAATTTCTAATTATTCAGTGAACTATGTCCTGAAAACTATAAAATGAATAGCTAATAGCTATTATGCCAATCATGATGAGTAGTGAAAATTAACTGAGAAATTAGCAGAATAGCTAATAATGTTGTGCTCGAGATTGAAGCTAACATGCGTTTGGCCAGTGGCGGAGTCAGAAAATTAAATTAGAGGGGAAACTTATTAATTATAATGTCGAAAATTTTTATAAAAAGATTTTACGCAAGTTTTTAGGATTGATTTCGAGAAACATCAAAAAAATAATATTATTTGTAACTAGTGTATCATGGACAAAAAAATATATCGATATAAGTCTTAAAATAAATTAGATAATGATAAATTTTTTTTTATATACAAAATTTGATTAAAAATTCAATATAATGATAATACCATGTTATCATTGGTATGTGATATCATCAATTGATAGTAAATAAACACATAGAGGGTCAACCTCACATGTCAAATGTAACTAACAATCCAATAAATTTCATATCTTTATAGTAAGATTAATTATACTTGTATGTCAATAATAATGACATCACCGTTGCATTCAAAAATTTCATAGATAATATGGTTTATAATAATTTTCTCATTTTCAATCAAAACAATCATTATTATTCTCATAATTTTTAAAATGTCATTGACATTCCACTCTAATAATATTTTTATAATTTTTTTATTTAAAATATTTTCTTTATATTTGCAAAATAAAATAAAAAAATCCCAAAATACAAGGAGGCATGTGACCCCCTGGTCCCTCACTTCCTCCGCCTCTGGTTGACCCCTACTAAAATGAAATGCTGCAGCAAATTGAGGGAACAAATAAGGCTACAATAATGGTCCAATTCTCAGACTAATGCATAGTGTTTGGATATAATTTCTGTGACATATGGATAGGACTTCAATTACTTGGTTCAATTTCGCAATTTTATCAGTTTTTGGAAAAAAATAATTCATCAATTATTTGGTTCATATGAATCTAATTTTGACTAGGGTTTTTCTAGAATGTTTCTTTTTCTTTCTACTATCTAAATTTGAGCATGACTCAAAATTTTCTTTTTTCATAATTTTCTGCTTGCTTAGTTGTTTCCTAGTTGGATTTGGCTTTTCAAATTTTCTTGTAATTCTGATAAGCTTAGGACTCTACAAATTTGTAGAAGAGTTGTGGCATTGTGAGACTTGGGTTTCATTTCTAGAATTCATTTCCAAATGCCGTTGCATTTAGTGAAACACAGTTTTAAAATTCAATGAGATGGCATACAGAAATCATGCAAAAATTTAGAAACTATCAAGTAATTGAAAACCTGAATATCAACAGGAAACTTTGTAACTGTATCTGACAAAGCAGCATCGAGCATATCAAATGGCCTTCCTCGAAAAAGATCTTCAAGTCTAGATTCCCATCGGTCTAAAGCTGTAGGAGTTATGTGTGATGCATTAGGCCCATCAACGAGCTCATCTGTCCTCCTACACCACACTGTATGAACCAAAAACAACAATGAGAAACAAAAGAGATGATAAAATGATCTTCTTCACATTCAAGCTACACGCGTTGCATATCATTACCACAATTGATCCCAACTTCGGTGATGATTTTACTAAGAAATGGCTAATTATATGATAGAATACTGTCTTTAAAAGATCTAAGTAGAGAATTTGAAGTCATTTCAGGCTTCATGACAAATTTTTTAAACTATGCTTGAACTTCAAAATATATACATCTTTGTGTTTTTTTTGTTTTTTTTTGTTTTTCAATCTCATATAGTTCTTCAAAGTTAAACCAACTTTATTGGAAGTTGTCAATATGTACTAGAAACTATAATCTTCACTATCTCTTTGTGTCCCATTTAACCGGAATTTCAGAAGCACTTTTTTGTGTGCTGGAGAATGAAAATCAAAATTATTTTCGCACAGGATTCAAAAGCTGCAATCCCAAAATTCTAACAAAACAATGTCTTCTCTTTTACTTTTTTTTTTCCCCTTAATTTGCCCCTCTCAAAAAACAAGCAAACAAACAAACAAAAAAACAAAACAAAAAACAAAAAATAAGACAGAAAAGTGAGATTGCCGAAATAAATTTGTTTCACCTAGAAATAGTTTGTTAGCTCATGAAAATTATAAGCAACTGTCGATGCATGATAGCATATCAAATTAGGCGATAGTGTATATAATAAAACATCACTAATCAAAATATAAACCAATTAGTGTGAGGTTTTTTCACAGTAACGAAAAGCACACATATAAACAACCTTGACAACAAAAATTGAATACCCAACTCCAAATCCAACTCAGGAATTCTAACAATTCTCTTTCAAACAATTTCTAAAATAAAAACAAACTTAGCATCTCAATTCCACTTCTATAGCAAACCAATCTAATACATGATATATTGAGCCTCACCATATATTGCCCAGATAGCTCTTCGCCTCTCGGGCGTCATTAGCAGCGTTCCTGAAAACACACGAAACAAAATCAATAATTAATTCATAAATAATCACATCAAACAACCATTCAATCTCAACCAATACCTCAATACAATTCCACTTTAAAAAAAATTAAAATTAAAAATTAAGAGAAAGCTAACCCAAGTAAAATGTCTTTGCATACTCTGCACAAACTTCGCCACACCGGTCATAGGCCTCGCTCAACAAGCTCGAAGTCCCCGGAAGAACAATATCAGGTTTCACATCATACTCCTCTTCAGATTTGAGGTGTTTCTTAACCAACGCAGCTTGTTTCAAAACAACGTCGTAAACCTTTTGTTCAGATGTGATTGCCAATTCTCCAGCAGGGTTTGCAACCATGCTTGAAAGTACAGGAAAATTGCCTTTCTTCTCTATCTTGTAGCTTTGTTTCTTGACTTTTTTGAATCTGCCATGGCAAATCAAAGTCCTGTCAATAGGGCTGAATTTGGATGAATCTAAGAGTCTGTTTCCTTCTCGGCCAGATTCTAAGAATCCGAACCCACTAGAGACCTCAGAATTGGGCGAAACAACCCATAACAGAGCTGCAGACATGATGAACTTGAAAACGAAAGCACTTTTGAAATTATCTACTCCTTTTCCCTTGCCTTAAATGGTTAAATTACAAACAACCCACTGGTTTTTTTCCACTTTCAAGCAAAACCCAGGTTCCTTTTTGAGGGAAAGTTTAGTAAATCCCAAAAACCAAATCAAAATACAACAGTTGAAGAAGAGTTATTGAGGTCTGGAACAGGAAAACAAACTCTGTTTTCTGGAGAAAAAAACCAAAACCCCTAAAAGCAAAATTTGTATAGTAGCAATGTATACAAGTAGAAGACTCAAAGAAGTGGATCTTCCAATAAATTGTAGTGTTTTGGAAAATGGGTTTGGAAATAAAATAAGGGGAGGTGAGACTATTGAACAATCTTCTTTGGGTAATGGGTGGTTTCTGATTTAAGTTAAAAATATGATTAAAATAAAAGCTCACTTTTCTATCTCAAAAAGTTCAGTACACGTTGAAGATGTTAGAGACCTCCACGCAAACCATGACCAGAGACAATGAAAGGAGGAGGAGGAACAGAAAAGAAAAGAAAATATGTAAAAGGAGAGAAAATAATAGTAAAAAAAAGAAAGAGAGAAACAAAAAAACAAAGTCACCTCACTCACCTGTTTATTGGTGTTTTAAGCATTAGTAGTTAAAAAAAATTAAGAATGGGCACCACCACCACCACCCACGTAGGTCACTTCCACCCAGTTCGTTCTCAGACTAACTGACCCACCGGAAGTCTCCAGTCTTTCAGATTCTTGCAATTAATTTATTTATGACTCACTCAAGACTCCACTCTTCCAGATTCCTACAAATCTCTCTCTATGGGTATGGTTTGCTTGACACTTCCATTCTTGTTCTTTTCTGCAAATTGGGAGTGATTAATAAATCCCACTTTATATTTTAAGAAATTGGTTAAAAATTATTATTTTTTTACTTTTTTTGAAAAATTATGTAAAATGGTAAAAAAGTGATGTGAATTGTATAAATATAGCTTTTGAGATTTATTTAAAATATACATTATCCTTTGTAATTTAAAAAATTACAAATATTCTTTTATCATAATTTTTTATTTAACAAAATTAACTAAAAAAATAAAATTATTAACTGCTCTTTTATACAATAATAAAATTATCTTTATTATTATTTGAAATAAATTTATGATATCATTAAAAATTATTAATTCACTTTATAATTTATTAATAAAATGAGTTATTTATTATGAAATTTGAAACTTCAAAGTATAATGTAATTTCTATAATCACATGAGACAATTTATATTTTAAGCAAATCTTAAACAGTGTATTTGCAATTTATCTTTCTTTTCAAGTACATGAAGGGGAGGAGTTCTCATCGATACTTTCATCCCTCCATACCTTTTCATATTTTTGATGAGTCTCAATTTGGATTCGCACGAATGATTCGAACATCTATATTATAGATCCCGTAACAAAGGTTATTTATGTATTAAAAAAAAAAAATCATCATCAAACATTTATGAACATATAAATAAATCATATTTTATTTTATAAAATAAATAACAAATGTGATTATAAACTTAATCTATTTATTTATAAAACGAAATTCAATTTATTCATCTATTTATAGTTATACAATGAAACTGATCTTTTACATTACTCCCTCCGTCCATAATATTAATCCATTATTCCATTTTTCATTGCTCAAAATATTAGTCCCTCTTCAAAAATCAAGTACAAAAAATAATATAAATTTCCTATTTTGCCCTTCTTTTAAATTCAAAATAATATAAAAGTACAATTATGCATTGATATTCCCAAAAAAAGTACTATCAAAGGGTAATTTTAGAAAATCAACTTTTTTAAAGTACATAATTGTACTATCAAAAAAGTTGGATTCCCAAAAGGACCATTATTTTGAGACGGAGGAGTAAATAAATTTTATTGTGAAGCTTACGAACCAGGCATACCTCTGGGACTGGGATTGCCATGGCCAGCCCCCCGGGCGCCAGGTTTTGGGAAAAAAAAAAACTAGTTAGATTTTTTTTTTTTTTATCATAAAGTAATTTTTTCACAATCTTTATGTAAAAAATTATGCTTTATTAGTTATGTAATAACAATTTTTTTTTTTTTACACAATCACCTTGGCCCCCTAAACATAATTTTTGATTTTGCCACTGTCTACGAAGTAGACAATTCAAATCATTAAACTTCTCCTTGTATTAACCTAATTTACTAATACAGTAACATCATATTCAATATAAAAAAAAAATAAAAATAAACAAATATATATACCCTATGGTACACACTAAAACAGTCAACTTAAAAAAATACTTTTTTTAGTGACCGAAATAAAAAATATAGAAAATGTTTTGGTGATTTGGTCGGAACTGCAGCAGATCTGGTCTGTGTTGGTTCATATACCAATTAATTTATAAATTTTTGTAACTGACATCAAAGTTGGTCAAATTTGTTTAATCTAACATGGTAGGAAGTAGACTCTTAATTAATTGATTCTTAAACAAAATAACAGCAAAAATGCAATAATGCATTTCAGTAAATTTAAGAGATTTCAAGCATTTTTCTTTATTAAAACATAATTTTTTCTCAAAATTTATGAAGGTTTTTTTAATTATCTTTTATTTCTTGTTAATTTTTTTTATGATTCATTTGTTTGTTTAATTCTTTAAAATCATTTTTAATTAGTAATACATTCAAAAGTTATATTTCATTGAAGTTTAAGAATAAATCTGTGTTTGGAACGGTGAGTTTTAACTAAAAAAATCAAAAAATCATTGAAAAATTAAAATTTCATATAAAAAAATCAATGATTCTATTTATTTTTTACACGTTATTTTATAGAAGAAAAAAAAAGTAATTTTTAAATGCTTTTCATCTCATATTTTAATCAAGAAAGTACTTCTCAAACTAGCCATATCTTAATTAATTTGGAAAAGATTAAAACAAATCAAACTTCCATGGAATTTTACATTTCTAATGTTGTTTGCTAGATACTAAATTTTTTTACTTTTTTTAGTGAAAATGTCACAAACCAAACGAGGCCTTAGTATTTTTTTAAAAAGCTTTAGAGCATCTCCAACGGTAGTAGGCATTTTACCTATCTAAATATTACTATAAAGTATATATTTTATTTTACCTGTCAACTGTTTTATGTTTCTACTCCAACCATGCTCTTTATTTTAGCTATTCATCTAAATACTATTAACTTTATAGAATGTCACGTCAACAACAAAGATGAAGGGCAATAATCCTAATGATTAAATACATTTTGCCTAGTCTTGAAGGCTAGCTACATGTAGCTAGTGAATGTGAGCTGAGCTAAAATGCCTAATCATATGCCTAGTGCATTGGAGTTGAAAAAGTGAGTCACATTAGACATTTTGACTAACAAATATTGAATACCTAGTGGGTTGGAGATGCTCTTACATGTTAAGAGTAATAATTTTTTAAAACTCATTAATATTAAATTCATTTCATTTACTGAATCATTTTTCATTTATTGTGGCTCCAATTTTAGAATTATGCACTCCGGCTATCAATTAAAATTTGAAAATTTTGAAACAGCTATCCCAAATTTTCTTTTCTTTTTTTGTTTTTTTAAGAAAAAACAACACTGATTTGATGACCAAAAAAAAAAATCATTTAAAATAATATTTTTTACTTTTTACTAATATACTTCATTAATCATGTTATTATAATCAAAATAAATCAAATATTCAAACTAATGGCTTATACATTTATAAAAATAAAATTTTCTCTAATTTTTGTAATATTCTCCGTGTGGTTTGAATTTTGACGGACATCTCCGAATATACCCATTAGTCAACATTTGACATGAAAATGATGTAATACAGTAATTAATACTTTAAAAATTAAATTAATTTAATGGAAAATGTGAGTAGTTGATGCAGAGAAGATCCACAAAACAAAACAAAAACAAAAAAGAGAAGATCCACGAATAGTGACACGTGGAGAGATCAGCCAATAGGTGCAAGATAAGGTTATCAACAAACAGAAAGAACGCCGTACACGTGTCAATTCGTGATTCAGAGATGGAAAATGCGCTACGAGATCCAGCAATGGCGTGGGGGGTAGGGGTCCACGGAAAAACAGCCAAAGTGGGGGGTGGGGAAAAGTGTTACGTAGTGATCCAGTGTGGGTGGATCCCACGATAATTTGTCTGGGAGTGAGACAAAAACTGCTGGGGAAGAAGAGCACATCGTCGATTGATTGATGGGGGATCGGGTTGGGTTTGGCAGGCAACACAAAATTCCACATGTTTCGGTAGGCCACTTCTTGGACACGTAACTCCAACCTCCTTTCCTTCACTCACCCAACCCAACTTTTTTTTTAAAATTTTTTTTTATTTAAAGAAATTTTAGTAGTGTACTACAAAATAATTTTATTTTTATAATAATGCAAATTTCTTGTATGTAGAAGTGTAAAAATAATCTAGTTTGGCCACTTCAGTTCACCTAAGTTCGAGGTCGGGCCGGCCCATGGTTGAGCATAGCGGGTTCCTTCTAAAAATTGAAGCAGCCCACTCATTTAAAATCATGGTCAAAGCCCAAGCCCAAATCTAGTGCTAAGAATACTCAAGCCTCAAGCTAGGCAACTTGGCTTGGGTCTAGGCTCGGACTTAGACTATACCTGACTATTTTTTTTATTTTTTCCAACTAAAATTTTATTTTTTTCCAAAACAAAAGGTTTGGAAATAAGAATGGACCTCAGGCGAGCCTGGTAGGTCTGGCCTATGGGCCTTGAGTGGGCCAAGCCAGGCTGGGGCTCAAAACAAACTATTCAACCCAGAGTCTCAGATTGGGCTTGGGCCTGGTCGGGCCTAGTCAAGCCAATGGATCGATTTTACATCCCTACTTGTATGTATGGTGTACGTTTATTTTTATATTTAGTGCAAGTATTTTTTTTGTATGTCATAATTATATTTTAAAAAATTTATATCATAGTATAATAATTTTATAATTGTCTCACTTATTTATTACTCCAAAAAATATTTAAGACCCACAAAACATATTTCACAATTTAACTCACAATGATGTGACACGATAGATATTAGCATTTGATTTACCATATACTTGGATTGTTTTGAATATGATTTATAATCTGGTTTTTTTACTTATTATAAAAGATGTACAGAAAAATAGAGAATTGATGTGACCTAATAAGTCAATAAACTGACTTTTTTAGATATTGCAAAAAAAAACTAGGGTCTATCTTATTTGCCATATCATCACAGGTAAATTTAATAAATCAAAATATGAGTCTCTAACACTTTTTTTACGATTTTTTTTTTTTGTTTTTTTTTGTCCGCTAGTGGGCGACTCTCAGAGGTTGTTTGGAAACTACTACAATAGGATATTTTTTTTTATCTTTTTGTCTTTTTTCTTTTTAAATTATATTATTTTTTTTATATTTTTACATATTTTTTATTAAAAAATTAAAAAATAATATGACACTCCCAAACAACCGGACACACTTTTTGGGTGAATACAATCATTCACACTTTCTGGGTGAATACAAGTATTCACAGTTGGACACCATTGATAAGGGCAATAGTTCAATACTATTGTTAACAAAGGCCTATGCATTTCCCCGTCTTGTCCACATTTCTCATTGTTTTTGGCACAACACTTCTCACTCCTTTTGCACATAACGCCACTCCACACACGCTAAGATATGGCCTAATTTTTTTATTTTTAATTTGAGTAATACTATATATTTAGAATTTAATTCAAAAATATTCATTCTATATATAAATTTTAGGCAGATTATGTTGACCTTCCTTCAAAATTAAAAATATATATATAATAAGTCTCATAATTTTAATATAATTGTATCAAATTTTGTTAAGATTTTAATTCATATAATACTTAACTTATTTTTATCAATAATTTAGTAGTTATATGAATTAAAAAATAATGTTGTTATCGCTTTTCTATGAAAATATATACTTTTCGTTATTTATTGTTATACTTTCACACAATCTGCATTAGTTTCGGTCCATTTAATTTTACTAAAAAGGATATCAATAAAATTATGTCAAAATTATGGAACTTATTATATTTTTCTAAATCTCAAGAGATGTGAATGTAATTTATCGTAAATTTTATTATATATCAATTCAATCTCAACCACAAACTCAATAATCTTGGAGTATAGACACATGGTACTCCATAGTATTGTCATTGGCGAAGAATGTGAGTAGATGGAGTATTATGTTGAGTAATTAAGGAACATGAAGAACCAAAAAAAATGATGATTGATTAGAACTACAGACACGTGGAACTCTAGAAATATTCTATAATTTCCCTATTTCCTATTTTGAGTTTTTTTTTTTTTTTTCTCCTTTCTCAATAGGTAAAATATTATCAAATATGAAAGGATAATTACATTAAATTGAGAGGCTTCACAGGATCGGTTCAACAATCTAAATCGTTTATTTTGTTGAATTTAATATGTAGACATTCACAAAAAATCAAATTACTTTGATAACCGTAACAATATAATTTTATTACATTTTTCTTAAAAAATAAAATAGTTTATTTTTTTGAATTATAGATCATTTATTTTTTAAGACAAAAATAATAAAATTATATAATTATAATTATTTGATCAATTTTTTTTCTTGGTAAATGATTTACACATAATAATAAAATAAATAATTTAAATCACCATAATAATAACTATGATGAGCCTTGCGAGGCCCAACTAGTGGACTAGAAAAAAACCTAACTTTAGGTCAAACAAACAATCGTAATTCAACGACTAATACCAACCCAACAAATAATACTAGGGAAATTCTATCCATATGATATGCTCCATATATAATTTTTGTAATGTTTGATTATGATTTATTATGATATTAATTATGATTTGATTATAATATTTTTTTAATTGTGATTTAAAAGGTGTTTAGGTATACTTTATATGATATTTGATTATAATTCATTTTTTTATAGTTATAACTCAAAATAATTTAATTATGACATTTTTTATAATCAACACCATAAGGCCAGATTTGTTTGGGTGGATATGAACTTGGGATTAGATTAATAATCCAATAAAATTATTAATTCAATGTTTGGTTAAATAATTGAAGTATGGATTAATAATCCATCCAGCTATAGTATCCCACATATGATGGACTATTCAATTCCACATATAGGGGTGGGATATAAACTGGAAGACTAAGCCACAGTCTGGATTATTAGTCCCTACTTATAATCCTAATTTAATACAAATATAGGATATGATACACAATCTAAATGGATTCGTAATTCTAAGACTATTAATCATAAAAATGTTAATCTAACATAATCTAGTCTGCCCAAACAAACATGATCAAAATGTCATATCTATATGTGATACACATCATGTACATAGCATGACCCATAATACTAACCACTAACATGACAAAGAGTCCATAATAAACTCAATATAACAAAACCCGCGTAATGAAGGGAAGAAAAAAAATCAATATTTGTGTTTGACAATAATTAACCCCTTCAGTTATCAATTAAAAGTATGCAAGCGAAGTCGACTAATCTAACCCAATTAATTTATTTTGAGTAAAACCGTGAACCCATTTTTTCGAATAACTTCTTTTTTCTTTACTCGTGCCAATGTTTAGGCTTCGCTTCGCCTCAACTAATGAGGGGTGCATTATCTTAAAGAGCAATACTAGGTATCATGAAAAAACTTTCATGAAAATGATCATGAAATATTTATGACCCTTGGATTACACTTAAAATAAAGCACTACACACTAATCAAGGTAATCCAAGAGTCATAAATCTTTCATGATCATTTTCATGAGAATTTTTTCATGATCCCTAACTTTTCTCTATGTTAAACTATAGGATCAAATTTTAATTTTTTAATTCATTCAAATTAAATCTTAAAGTTTTAAAATAATATAAATTTTAATCATTTATTAGTTATAACTGATTGAGAATGAGTAATTTAGATAATTTAATCAATCTTTTCATTTCATTATTGTTGACAATTACCTCCCACCCTTATCCATCACCACCCCTCGTCTTTTCCAATCCCTTCATCCTTTTTCCCCGTCCTCCTCTACTCTTCCCATTTTTCAGCTCACTATCATCTATTTACCTCATTTTCCAGTTCACAATCACTTCTAACACCACTATCAAAAGTAATTAAATTGTATAATTATTAAAATTAATGATTTAAATTAAAACAATGAAAAAATATATAATTTAATTTGTTATCAAGATTAAACTTTGAATTTTTTTATAACTTCTTTTTTTTTTTTTTTCCCATTTTTAATGAGAATGAGAATGTTTGGAGTTTCACCTTTTGTGAGTACATGTAATTTCTCCTCCGTGTATATCAATAATTAATGAGTCAAAACAGTTAGCTCAACATTATCGCATCTAGTTAAATTTAAAAAGTAAATGTAATAAAATAAAAATATTATAATTATTGAATTATCTTAAATTTTTTCATGAATAATATACCGAGATAATTTTACAAAACAAATTATTTGAATTATTAAATAAAATTTTTGATGAACCATACCAGCCTATTAAATTCTTTCTCATTAACATCCCAACATGGAAAAAAACTCAACCAATAATAACACATGTGATGTTGCAATACCAAATGAATGCACAACAATGACTAACACAAAAGCCAACACAATCCACAATACCAAATGGCATCTTAGGGTGTGTTTGATTGGACGGACTGGAAAATGGGGATTAGAATTCATCGGACTTGAGTCCTGGGACTGTGAATTCTCCGGACTATTTGGTTGGATTGGATATGTATCATGTGTTTGTTTTTCATGGGATTAGATGTCTGGATATGACTATTTTCAGTGAATCCAACGTTTGGTTGGACGGACTGGGTAGGATAAATGAACAAAAGACTATTTTACCATTTTTCAATTGTTTACTAAATAATAGCAATATTAAACATATCTTTAATATTTTAATTATTTTTAGTAAACATTAAACATACTAATGGTTAAATTTTGTTTAAAAGATATTTAAACATACTAATATTGATAAAAAAAATTTGACTGGTACAGATTATTTTTATTTAAACAAATAAAAATTTTTAGTAAACATTAAACATACTAATGGTTAAATGTTTAAATTTTTATTTAAACAATTAACATTGAAATTATTTGATGTACAATTATGTTTAAACAATTAACAATTAACAATTAAATAAATGTTGATGCACAGATTATGTTTAAACAATTAACAAATGTTGATGTAATTAACAATTAACAAATGTTGATGTAATCAAATGTTGATGTATAAAACATAATTTAATAGATGTTAAATAAATATACATGTTGATGTACAGATGTTGAAATAATTAATAAACAGTTGATATACAGATGTTTAAATGTTTAAATAAAACATAATTTAAATAAATGAAATTATTTATTGTTGAAATTAAACATTTAATTGTTTAAATAAAACATCTATTAAAACATCTATTAAATTTAAATAATGAAATTAAATAAAACATAAACAAAATTTTAAAATAAAGCATCAATAAAATATCTATAAAAAATTATTTTAAAAATTAAATAAATAAAACATTAATAAAAAGTTAAATAAAATTATTTTATTTTAAATTGAGACATTTAAATTTTATTAAATATAATACATAATTAAATAGTAGAGGGTCAAAATTGTCATTTTCGCATCTAATCCAAACAGTGATTAGTCCCCCAAAACAATCCCACCCACCCCCAGGACAAGATAGTCCCCCATATGGGGGACATGGAGTCCGGCCGGACATGGAGTTCGGCGGACTAAAAAAAAATCAAACGACGGATAAGGAGGGAGGCTGGACATGGAGTCCAAATAGTGGATAGTCCCCTCCCCCCCTTATCCCCCCAATCAAACACACCCTTAAATGACAACACATAAAGCTAGTTTGTTTTTAAAGTTAGGTTTGTTAGGTCTTATTTGTCAATTATATATTTTAAGAGAAGTGATTGAGACCTCCACAAGAGGTCACCCCCACGCCCTCCACAGGCCTGTGATTGGCAATTTTTATTTTTTTGTATTTTTTATTTTTTATTTTTTCCAGTCACCAACCCCCACGTATGTGTAGGGGTGATGGGGGTGGGGGGTGGGGGTGGGATCCGGATCATTTTTCATATTTTAATTAAAAAATCACTATAAGTATTATATCAATCTTTCTACTTTTCTACATATTTTTTCGTAAAAAATTAAAAAGTTATTAAAATAGCATATTTCAAATGAAGACTTAGTGTGCGAATTGTTAATCAAAAATTATTAATGTGGAGATTGTTAGTGAGGATATTAAGAAAAATTATGTTTGTTTATAATATATTTTTATGAGGAGATTAACTATATGAAATATCATAAATACCCTTTGGTATTTTTTATACATATTAGTTTAAAAAATTATATTTTATAAAAAAAAATTGTACTGTATTATTTTAATATATATATATATATATATTATAAAAACACAACAAATACACACACAAAACACCCATAATATGGATAAAATAGTCTTTTTCTAAGGCCTATCATAGTTTTGAAACCTAATCCTCCGTGGCCTTTGCTAATCTCTTCCTCTAAGGCCTATCATAATCCTAAAAGATTATGAATCTCCAACCTATTTTGTAAACAAATACTATTATAATAGATCTTACATATAATTCAATTCTCTCCTCCGTCGCCCAAAACAGACAGACCCATGGTGTTGGAGGGGTCTCTGACTTATTTTTGATTATTTGAATTCTTCTGTTGTAAAATTGATGCCAGAAGAATTTTTTAATTTTATTTTTTTTTTATCAGAATCCTTAGTCACATGATCAAGTTATAAGTGTTTTACAAAAATTGAATGATGTATTATTCAAAATATGTTTGCCATTCTTCTGTTTTTTTAAGTAAATGTAAAATAAATTGTTTAGAATTGGATATGTAAAATAAATTATAAATGTTTAGATTATTGTAATTGTATTAGTTAATTAGGATTCATTAGACTATGTAAAAAGGGATTTTTATTGATAAATCTTATTTAGAGTATTCTAATCTAAGAAATCTATGAAGGAAATTTATAACCCACTTAATCCCATGTATTTATACCTTTATTCCATAAAGTCTTTTTCTTGATTTACACTATTTTCTTAGACTCTTATACTCTTATATTTAATGTTGATATACATTACACACAAAAAATTAAACATGATTCTTTATTGATTGTCATTATCTTTTGGTAGTTCCCATGCATGCAAATGTTGACTGTACGTGATGACTTGAATGTCCACATTAAATGACATGAATATAAATGCTCACATCAAATGAGGTGAATGTTCACACTAAAACATATGAATGTGAATATAAATGTTAATGTTCATAATGTTAATATCAGACGACATGAATGTTCACATTAAAACATATGAATCATATATTTTAGTGTGAGCATTTATGTCATGTTTATATTCAAATGAAAGTTGAGACTTATAGTTGTGTAATTTGATACAATACTGATGTGAACCTTAACATCATCTTTATCACAACGTCATCTGATGTAAACATTCACATTCACATTCACGTCATCTAATGCGAACATTCACGTCATCACGTACAGTCAACATTTGGATGTATGAGAACTGCCAAAACATAATGATAATCAATGATGTATGGGAACTACCAAAACATAATGACAATCAATAAATAACCATATTTAATTTTGTGTGTAATATATCAACATTAAATAGTGATGTGTAGTTAATGTATTTTTTTAGAGTGAAGATATAATGACAATCAACATTAAATATTAACATTAATGGGGACAGGAGAGATTTAAGGTGTTTTGGTTTTTTACCTCAAATAGGACCTAATGGAATAGTAAAAAGAATATGGGCTTAATAGAATAAAACTCTTAAAAAGGGGATTTATTAAAAAATCTCCCTAACGAAAATATTGAAACTATGAAAAATAATTTGATTTTTAGCTTTTAAAAATAATTTTTGAATTTTCAATTCACATTCTTATATTTTTAGTAAATTTTTTAATATTATGTTAATTTTCTTTAAAAACAATCAATAAATACAAATATATTATTTTTTTTATTTTTTTCTATTTAGTGAATTATATAAAAAAACACAAATTTTATTATTTTTAAGTCTATTAGTAGATTAATTTAAAGAGTAAAAATAATTAATTAAAATATATTAAGAAATTCAATAAAACCTTAGATTCTATTTGGTTCGATTTTTAAAAAATGACTTTTAAACACATTTTCATGTGTTTATTCAACGTTTTATTAATTTTTTAAATATACCTAATTTAAATATATTTAAGAGCATTTCTAATGATAAATACTATAATAGTATTACCATTGCTATAATTAGAGCATCTCCAATGGTATTTGCTAAAATAGCATTGTCATTGCTATAATTTGGCAATGAATGGTTGCTATTTTGCTAAATTATAGTAATAGTGTTTCAATGGTCACATGCTATTTTGGCAAATCTCAATTAACTTTTCCTTCAAGTTTGTAGGTGTTGTTTGGATATAGGTGTTTTAGTGATTTTTTTTTTTTAAATTTTTTGTCTTTTGTGATATTTTTTCCAACTGTTTGTGAAAATTTATATATTTACATTATACCCGACTAGACAAATATAAAAAATTAAAAATCTCTAAAATTTTTTAAAATATAATTCACTCCACCAAAAAACATATCACTAAAAAAAAATTATTAACTACATTAAAAAATAAACAATCACCAACTACCCACCAACAACCATCCATTATTCACCCAGCATTCATTCACCAACAATCATCCATCATTCACCCAACATTCATTCACCAATAGCCATCTACCCAACAATCATCTATTATTCATCCACCATTCACGTACTAACAATCACCCACCATCAACTACCCATTATTCACTCACCTAAAGTTTTTTTTATAAATTATAACACAAGATTTTTTTATAATTTTCATATTCATCTATTCACAGTTTTCATATCTTCTAAACTCTCTGTACCCACCCACAAGATTTTCTAAATTTTCATATTCACACACCCACAATGAACAATTTCACTAAAGCCTTCTTCAATGGAAATTTTGATGAATCTTCATCATCTAATGATGATATAATGATGATGCAACTGTTAACAGCGCAACAACAAATAATACAAGCATTAACCCTAAACCAACCAAGCACACGTGTTGGTTCCACAAGTGGTCGTCGATACATTCATCGTGAAAGGGTCAAAGGCGACAAACAAATTTATAGAGATTACTTTGCAGATAATCCTATCTACCCAAAAATACTTCTGAAGACATTTTTAAATGAGGCGGTCATTATTTGTTAGGATCTTACATGAGATTTAAAAAGTCAATCAGTACTTCATCCAAACCCATGATACCACTAGTGCCCCTTGATTTTGACCAAAATTTTGATTCTGATATGATCCTCAATCTTGAAAAGAATCACCTCAAGATTAAGACTCTCCTAGGATTGTATCACACATTGTCAAAGATCTCACATTTTGCACAAAAGCATTCAAAACACCCCTATGAGAGGTTAGGGTTTCCCTGTCTTAGCTTTGGAGCGATCTACAACTTTACTATTCAAACAAACGATATCACAACATCCTAAATAGGGATGAGCCTCCTGTCCTATTTTTAGAACAATCACTAGAGCGTACTATATGCACTAGGCCAATAGGTCCAAAAGGATACCTCAACAAGATTACCTAATATACCTCTCACACCTAACACCGAGAAGTGAAAGGAGGATCAAGTGGTACCATGTAAATCCAAATCCAAGGGTTGTGTTTCCAACATGGCAGAGCTCATGACCAGTCAGCATTTTGGCAAGCTTTTGGACAAGCCTCCGACAAACCGTCCAAGAATAGCAGATGGAAAACACAGTGACTTAAAGTAACAATGCAAATGCACAAAGAACATATAAGTGTAGATAAAAAATTCACGTCATGAAGTTCTCGTCAAGTTCTCTAAAATCCTTAGCAGAATCGCCAGAAATTGTAGCTTGCTTTTCGTGCTCCTTTTGGATACGATTAGCCCTACAGTTTGGACTCCCGTGGTTCTGAATCTGATTTCACAGGTACAATGTGAAATACAGAAACACAAATGAGTTCAAATCTGGTAAATCTTTTGGAAAATTGATGTTTGAATCAAATGCCAAAAATGGATTGCTTTGCCAGATTACAGAGTCACCACCTAAATATTTTTAGAAAATTTAGGAAACCTGTGACTCGTGCCAAAGGCCACTTATCCGTCATCACCAAAGTGTCTCGACTCGAGAACTTAAGTATGAGAGGAGGAAGGTTGTGATAGCCTTGTTCTATGTTATGTTAATTAACCTTGATTATGATTTTGATTATATGCTTAATATGATTTCGGCGATAATTATGTAACTAATTATGTTTTTGAAACTATATCTATTCACCATAGGAAAATCTGTCCAACTTACTACTATAATTTGAAGATTGAAGACCGTAGAGGCTACATAAATTGAAATTGATTATGTTATTGTGATCAGTGTGATTTTTAGAGCCTATAGTGAAATTTGATTAAAAATTGATTCGT
This sequence comes from Camellia japonica, assembly GCA_030407325.1. Classification (NCBI taxonomy): domain Eukaryota; kingdom Viridiplantae; phylum Streptophyta; class Magnoliopsida; order Ericales; family Theaceae; genus Camellia; species Camellia japonica. Next base: position 61,350,113 of record JAPPVO010000002.1, read on the forward strand.
ATCGAAATAATTAGATTAAATTAAGTAAGGCTCATTAGCTTTAATTAAAATTGATTAACTAAGCTAATCACCTAGTATATATAGGCCAATTACACTCAAGCACATAGTTGTTTGAGCTAAAAAATCTGAGATATACACTCTGGAGAGAGAGTGAGCTGAATTTAGAGAGAGAGAGAAGGCTCATCCTTGAAGATTTTGCAAAGGAATTCAAGAACTAGGGGGATTAGCTCAAGGCTTAGCTATATTTGGAAGAATTTGAGCCTTTAGGTGAGTAACCAACCCTTAATTCATGAGTTTAAACTTGTAATTATGTGAATTCCAAGAGAGTTGGTGATCAAGAACAAAATTTGAGTAGTGTTTGATGAAATTGAAGCTAATATCTCCATACACGTAAATAATTACCATGAATGTGCATGATCATGAAGAATTGAGTGACAAATCACACATGCATGCATAATTTTGTTGAGTTTCATGATTTTGAGCATCATTTGTACCATTTGAAATGTAATTAGAGCCAATGAGTTACATGCATGCATGAGTCATGAAAATATGAAGCTTGAATGCATAAGTTTTGAAATTGGCAAAGGAGAATTTGGAATGACTTTGGAAATGGACCATGATTTTTGATAATTGGCTTCAAATTACCTTAGTTTTTATGTTACTCAATGTTTTTCTATGTTTTTGGCATCAATTTGCAAACTTTGAAACTTTAGGGTTGTGTTTTGAAGCTCAAACAGCTTGCTGGAAAACCCAGAATTTGACCTATCTGCTCGAGCGAGAAAAGTGTCGCTCGAGCATGAAAATCAAGCTCCCAAAAGTTTTGCAGAGATTTGTTCTGTAGCTCGAGCAACAAACTGTGTACTCGAGCGAACCCTGTTTTGCAAGGTTTCTCACTTGAGCGTCAAAAGTCTCGCTCGAGCGTAAAATGCATGCAACCAGTACTTTTACAGAGTTTTACAGGCTGCTCGAGTGACCAAAGCTGCGCTCGAGCAAAGAGCCCTGTTTCAGAAATTTTGAAAAGTTGTTTTATGTTTCATTTTCCATTCTCTTTCATTTCTAAGCACTCTTAGGCATGCATTGAACATTGTAAATGAACTAAAGGGATAAGAAAGAAGCCTAAGAGAAATAAACAAATTAAGAACATATTGAATCGCTTGTGACCCAATATGTTATGAAATGTATAGGGTCAAGTGCAAGGGTAAATCCATCGGCAGAACACTGTGAGTAATATCTTAATAAAGATATTTTCAAGTATGTTACTTTTCGAATGCTACTTCTGTATAAGCTTCATGGATCTGTTGACTTGAATTATGAATGAGAATTCTATATACCTAATTTTTGTATATGGCTCTGTGAAGAACATGATTTGGGCCCAAGGTCATTTGATATGTTTGAATTGGGCCTGAGGCCATTTGATACGTTTGATGCGTTTGAATTGGGCCTAAGGCTGTTTGACTATGAATATGATTATGATGGCAAATGTGAAATGTGAAATGTGCATTAATGGGCCCTAGGCCGTTTGACATGATTAGGGGCAGAGGCCGTTTGACATGAGTGAATTGGGCCAGAGGTCGTTGACATGAATGAATTGGGCCCGAAGCAGTTTGACATGAATAAATTGGGCCCGAGGCCATTTGACGTGAATGAATTAGGCCCAAGGCCGTTTGATATGAATGAATTGGGCCTGAGGCCGTTTGATATGATGGGCCAGAGGCTATTTGATATGTTTGGGCCTGAGGCCATTTGACATATTTGATAAGAGTATGAATGGGCCTAAGGCCATTTGATGTGTTTAACAAGAATATTACTTATTAGAGAATTTTATTCATATAACCTCTTTACCTTGATATTATTCACTGGGCTTTCGCTCACTCTTATCTATATGTATGTAGGTGAGCAAAGAGATGTCCAAACCCAGCCTCAATGAACCGCAGTAGAGGATGTGAGAGAATCCAAGTTTTTGTGAAGTCAGCCCGAACATCTCATGCATGAGACTTTGTTTTTGTCCTTTTGTCTACCCCTTTTTACTACTTTGGTATTGGGCTACCTATGTATATAGACCTTTTGTTCGGCTGGCTATGTATTTGTATGATCCTGGATGGATGAACAAGATGTTTATTTTGGTTATGGTGTAAGTTATTATGACATTGTTTTGATATGCCATGAAAGCACAGCTTAATGGACAAAATTTTTAGGTATGCTCCCGTTTTGGCCTTTTTATTTCTATTAAACATGTTTAATCAGGATTAAGGCCGTAGGTAATCTTATGATTACTCTCTGGTTATGTCCTTAACCTATAGGGGCGGGTTCGAGTCATAACAGAGGTCATGAATTGAGCACCCCTCTCACTCGATCAAAGATTGGCCTCTACTAATCATGATGTGATTGTTATTTACATTATATGCTCTTGTTTTGATTTATTAGCTAACATTACTGCGTGATGCACACAAGTATAAATTAATCTGCAAAAGATAGAACGCTTTGATTTCATTTTTGTTTGAAAATTGTTTTTGATACTCGTCACTTGAAAAGGTGAGTTCATACATTAATCAATTTATCCCAATTTTAGCAATTAGCCTTTATCTACCAGCATTCAAATAACTATATCACTTAACATTTAGCCTCATGGAAAGTATGCTCGACATGGCAACAATCACACGCAATGCAAGATGCTAAAGCAATAAACGCTCACCTAGTACTCCAAGGCAAGCCAAACAAAGCAAAATAGTTGGAAGAAGTGCATGCTCTTAAACGATGCAATATGATTAACGCAACGCACACATTATGCGGATGATAAGTTTGGCTACCAGCATGGAATTTGATTCAATTCAAGACATAGGATAAATCACATATTCAAACCACAAAGTTGAAATTGACATTGATTAGTATGATGAGTCGAACCTCATCCATGCGAGACGAATGGATGTACGTCATGGAAAATGCTAAGTAAATATGATGCTACCATTATAAGCGGGTAAATAAAAGAGAGAAAGAAATGGGGGTTGGAAGACATACATAATTATTACATATTTTGCCCTCGCGTAGGAGGGTTCGGATGGGTGTCCAAGTGTTTGAATAAACTAACTATTACAAATTCAAATAAATGAATTATATTAACTAAACTAACTACTAACTTGATATCTAAGTTATCAACTAGCTATCTAAGTTATTACAACAAGGGCATTATGAGAATAATAATAATTGCATCACGAATATTTATATCAATAATAATTACAATAATAAGATTGCATAATTACAATGAGTAACTCAAACAATAGCAAGGATGCACAACGATCGCATGCACTGTGTCCAGAAACTGCTCTGTCTACCCATACCGCTCTGTTTTACCCTCAGCTTTTTCTCTCTGTTTTTGCCAAAATTCACTGTTTACCAAACATTGGAGATCGGCCTGCCCCCAATGAGGCCCGACCGCGTCCAAATAAGGCCAACCGTGCCCTATTTCATGGCAAAATGTTTTTGTGCTCTGAGGTGAGGACAATGCAGACAGAGCCTTTCTAGGCCCAGTTTTTCCCTTCTGCTCTTCTCTATCATGTTAAACTCAATAGAAGAACAAATTCGAGTCCGAAACCACTAATAAGCATAAGTTGATGGCTTGATGATCCCGAGCACGTTTGGACAAAATTAAATAAACACAATGGAAACCACCACCCCTCTCTCCTATCATGAAAGCTCAAAGAGGGAAGAAGACAAGCTCTAAGTCTCATCAACGTTATGGATTGATAAGTGACAATTCTCAGAGTGATGGACTTGCATAACGTTTGGCCAAATCCAACCCTCTAAACATTTTCTTTATATCGGTTTCATTCATTTTAAAACCAATTTTATTAATCATTTCCATTCTTTAATCAATTTGTCCAAAGTGATGTTTAGGTCCACTAAATAAAGAGAAACGTCAAACGAGAAGTGAACCATAGCATGAAAGAAAGATTATGCCTTGACGATGAACCTCCAAAGAGATTAAGCCACTGAGCATATGTCTCTTTCTCATACCTTGAATAACAATCGATCACTTGAAATGACTCTCAAACGAAAGAAAAGAAGAAAGGAGGAAGGGCGCAGAAATGATCATGCAAACTTGATTATTAGGATGAGACTCTTGATATGAAAACTAAGTAAATAAAAGCTATCAACTCAAATGACTCGGTGTCTAAGGCCTAAACAACTGAAGCGATAAGGACTTACAACACAATAAGCTAGATATTCAAAGCATAAGCTATTTAAATAAAATTAAACAGCCCCTAAACTACCCCCTAAAGTGTAAAAATAGTGACAAAACTACTTCAAAAAGGGGAAGAAAATGAACACATAGGAGAGGACAAGCTAGACATGCAAGCTTGCACTACAAACATGATATTCAAAGCATAAATTAATTAAATGAGTCAAACAGCCCCTAAAACTAAAAAAAAAACAGTGACAAAACTACCCCAAAAACAAATTGAAAATAGTTAGAAAAGTTAGAAAAAGTAAGCAAAGATTAAAGAGAACAAAGCTAGTAAGCAAGCCTAAGGAAGGGTGGCTAACCCCTCCACTTTTTACAACTTCAAATCACATATTTTAGCCTCCAAAAACAGTCCAAAAACAGCCCAAAAATAGTGGCTAAAATCATGTTAAAAGAGCACAAAAGATAGGGAAAACAAAGATATACAAAACTAGTAAACAAGACTAAGGAGGGGTGGCTAACCCCTCCACTTTTGGAACTTTAAAATCACATTTTTCAACCTTTTCAAACTCTGAAAATCAGTATATAAAGAAAAGAAAAATAGAGGAAAGAGTAGAAGAAGATTAAAAGAAGGTGCAAAATTATAGCTTTTGAAAGAGAGGTAAACTCTTAGTTAACAAACTTGATTCTAACACCCTCAAGTTTCTGAAATTTAGTTTGAAATCTCAACAAAAAGCTCCAAGAACAAGCTCTAATGGTGTATGTATTGTGTATGCATAGCTAAAAGGTGATATATGAAGTCGATGAAGCTTTTGGAAGGAAGGTGGATGTTCTGTCAATGTCTAAGCTTCTTGGAAGGTTTTTCTAACCTTAAAATCTGAAGTGGGAGGTACTATTTATAGAATTTGAGCCAATTTGGTCGAAAATATCTTCAAACAAAGCCATATGTCTGTTTGGCGCTATTGAGAGTCGGCCGGCCTCCAAAACACACGACCAGACCCAAAAATGAAAGGCCAGCTCGAAAAGGCACAAATTCACTATTTTTCATTCAAAGCCGGCTAGCTCTAAATGAGCCACGGCCGGATCTAAATGGACCCCGGCCGGCTCCAAAAATCTGCATTTCAGGCCCGACTACAAACGGGCATATCTCCCTCATCAAAACTCGATTTTAGGTGATTATTGAATCTAAATTGAAGCCCCAGAAGTGTAATTTCCAATGGTAGTAGCCTCACATCTAAATTATAAGTGTACAAAGAGATATGTCTAATTTAGTGAAGGCTTCTCATTTCTATATTAACGAATTGATGCCCAACCTTTTCCTAAACTAGTTTTCTTCCATCCCCTCCTATTTCCTTCAACTCCAAACCTATAAATAAGATGTTTTTAAATATTTTGCAAATAGTTCACCTCCCTTCTATGTATCTCCAATATATCCTTACTCGATTTACTGAAAAGTGTAATATTTTAAACGAAATGCGAGCATCGAAACATTGTAAAAACATTTAGAAAAATATTTTGAAAAAAAGGGTTTTAAGGTTTAAAATAGTTTTGGTCAAAATGGGGTATAAGATTTAGGATTAGAGCTTGAATCCAAATTTCTTCGATGAGAATTCAAAAGATTGCACAGTGTAACTTTCATCATCGGGTGTTTGGAATAAAGCACCCAAGTCTTAAGGGCAGTCAAAAATGGAGTATCTACAGTTGCCCCTCTTTGACAAAGCTCGAAGTCATGAAATGATGTGAGTAAATGTCAAATCCCGAAGATGACCCATTTTGACAAGGCCGTAAGACTTGGGCAAACAAACAAAATGCAGATGCCATTAGTTGAACCCGAGGGTTGCCTATGTATCCCTTTACGAGGAATCAAACCAGCGTAGTTCAGGGGCACGATGCGAATGATACGCAATGCAATGCAATAATATAATCAAACCACAAGCGCTTACCACACAAATATCATAGAGGAATGGAGATGCAAATTAAACTACATTTTCTATAGAAAAGAAATGGGCATGAGCCAAATGATACCTAACACAGGCTAAGTACCTACATTCTCAATACTGGCCTCAGTGCAGCATGGATGCTTACATATAACAGAACCATGTTTTAACGTGAAAGGGGTGCGAGCACATGCAAAACTATGTTTTTTGTGAAAAGAGAAAGAGTACAAGTAATTAAGTGGTATGGTATAAGTGAGGAATGATCTGTTAGGGAAAGATAATGATCCTAAATACTGAATGCAACAAGACAAAGTACGATGCAATGAATGCAATGGATGCAGTGAATAAGGGGCATAGGTCGAACCACATCTTACCTAGAAAAGGCATGGATACAAAACAGACCACATCTAACAAAGAAAAGGTGCCGACACCCTTAATACTGGCCTCAGCGCAGCATGGGTAGTTACACATGACAGAACCATGTTTCAATGAGGGAAAGGTATGAGCATATGCCAAACTAAGCTTAACATGGAAAGGATGCAGGCCATCAAATGATATAATGTAATGGATGTAATGGATAGTGTAGTAGATGCATGTAATAAATGTGATAGAAGTAATAGATAATAAATATGATGCAATGTAGCAATTGGGAAGTGAAAGTACCTTACAGGGGTAATTGGCGAGATCTCACCTTATGCTGCTGAGGGTCTTCCTCTTCTTCTTGGCTTTAAGACTTCCTCCTTCATCATGCACTTCAAAACCACAGGTACTACTTTTCTCCTAGCCATGTTTGCAACTTTCTCTATTCTTCAACAGGGTGACAGGCTAGATTGATTCAGTATGTAGAATTGAGGCGCATATAAGCTACCTCAACCTATGGGGTTGCCATACAAATTTCAAGTCCAGGATACACCCCTGGGTATTTAAACCAGACTTTAGTCTTGGAAATTCCAAACTTTTGCGTTTTAGGCATCGCCATTCGAACTCTAGTTTCCATCGTCTCAATTAATCTCCTAAGAACTCACTACAAACACAGTCAGGTGGCTATACCAGACTGCTTGAATTCATTCGGCAATGACAAACACCAAAAGAATTGCGCCTTTAGAGGATTTAAGGTCTCCTAGACCCAACAAGTGCACAAGACATTACGGGTGAGGTGCACAAAATAGTATGGGGTGAATGAATATAAATGCGTAAAACAGTGCAATGCAAGGTGCACAAAACAATGCAATGCAAGGTGTACAAAACAATACGAACTCAAGGTGCACAAAACAGTGCGATACAAAGTGCATGAGATAGTGCAGGTGAGGTACACAAAACAGTGCAATACAAGGTGCACCAAACAGTGCGAACACAAGGTGCACAAAATAGTGTGATACAAGGTGAATGCACAAACTAGTGCAATCTCAAGGTGCACAAAATAATGCGATACAAAGTGCACAAAACAGTGCGAACTCAAGGTGCACAAAATAGTGCAATACAAGGGACAAATGTACAAATGCACAAAACAGTGCGATACAAGATGCACATAATAGTGCGAGATAGGGTGCACAAAACAGTGCGATACAAAGTGAAGATGCATGAATGCACAAAACAGTGCGATGCAAGGTGCATAAAACAGTGCGACACAAGGTGAATGCACAAAACAGTGCGAACTTAAGGTGCACAAAACAATGCGATACAAACTGAAAGATGCATGGTATGTAGAAGGAAATGAGTAGTACTCAGAGTAATGCATCATGTACCTTATGAAATGAGTGCAGGGCAACTTGCCACAATTTATTTGAAATCAACTTGCCACAACTTATTGAAATGTAATTGAAAAACACTGCGGAAGGTAACTCGACGAAACAGGAGCAACCAATCATACAATTCAAATCACCCAGAATGTATGAGTATGTATGCATAATCCAAAGCATATGTATTAATCAGAGGGGAAAATGGCAATCCCAAGAGAGTTTTGAAACGGTCGGAGATAACTTTCGAAAGCTGAATCATATCAGAATCATCATGGGGGTGACCTCACCTAAATCTAAGGGAAAATGCCCGATAAATGGCTCTAAGCGGATTGAGAGAAAGGTTAGGTTCATGCCCCTTGTTTAATTGATGACCCAATCAGATGTACTGAAAATTGTCCCTAGTGTCTAGTTATTGGCCACCACTTGGGTTCATGCCCCTTGTTCGATGGATGGCACAATCATATGTACTGAAAAGTGCCCCTAGTGTCCAGTCACTGGCCACCTTTTAACATTATGCAGGCACGTGTGATGGGGATCATCAGATCCTAGAACAGTTGCCAACCAATCAAACTGATGCTTCTATTTTGTCGCAGCGTGTTGAGAATCTACTCCATTTTCCCCCAAAGTAGTGAAGGATTCCTCATAAACACTTTACAATGATCATGAATGCGATGCCCCTTGTATAGGCACTCTCAGTTTGTTTATAAATTCCACACATGGACTTGTTTTTAAGTTTGGAGCGAACATTCGTGTATGGAATTTTGGCAATGCCACTCTATTGAACTTTAAGCGACAAACACGCTATGGTACTCGATGAAGAGCGCTTTTGAGCGACAAACACGTTATGGTGACTTGATGAATAGCGCAAACTGAAACAAACACCAGGCACGACATAACAGAACTCACAACTGACCTAAAAGTAGAAAAAGACTCAAGGTGACTGATCATTCATAGTGCCCCTAGTATTGTTCATGTTCCCTGTAAAACTCAATTTCGCAAAACCCCTAGTTTTGATTCATTTTTTGCTCAAGTTAGAGATTCAACTGATAAGTTCAAGTATTGAAAATTTCTCTACTTGTTGATTCAGCTAGTTCTTTCTTACCCAACGCAAGTATGATATGTGCAGTAGTCTGTGTAGCTCATGGATTGATGTGAAGCTAACGACGTGAATCGGGCAAGATTATTGGGTCGAGACGAACAAGATCGATGCGGTTGAGATCGAACTTCAGGATGAAGTTGCCTACGTATCCCAAGAATGGGAATCAGGTCAATGTAGTTCATGGCTAAGGTTCACTCGGGTTTTGACACTCTCCTTTTGCGCTCTAACTTTTGCCAAAGTTTCCCCTTCGGGGTTTTCAACCTTGCGAGCTCTATTAGTTTGATTTCTCATTTTTCATGCTCTAACTTTTGCCTAGGTCACCCTTTCGAGTTTTCAGCCTAGCGAGCCTCTTGAGGATAATGTTACAACATTTGTGGTGAATTTGATTAATAGTCATTCTTGCCCTAACACTGGAATTGGCTTCACCTTGATTTAAGCTTGGTTCTCCATTCTCTTATGCATGTCTTCTTCTTTCCTTTTGCTCCTTTTTGAAAGTTGGTTCTTCTTATAATGTGGTACCTCCTCGCATTGGCTTCCCTGAATCCAAACAAAAGTTTTTTCCTCATACTTGATTAGATTTCATTCCAATGAATACCCCTGGCTTGATGGTTCACTTCTTTTCCCTTTCTTTTTCTTTTTTTTTCCCTTCTTTTCTCTTTTCTTTTTCTTTTTTCTTTTTCCTTCTTTTTCCTTTTCTCTTTTCTTTTCTTCTTTTTTTTCTTCTTGAAGTAATGAAAAAACCAGGGGAAGAAATTCTATGATTGTGAGGTTTGAAAGCTGCCTTGTACTTGCAGGTCTGAAAACCGCCTTGTGCTTGCCAAAATGATCGCCTAACAGCGAAGATAATCCCCAGGACAATGTAAAATACCGCCCATAATTCTAAACCCATCTTTGCAGGTTCAACAGCTAAAGAAGCAGCTCTTGAGGTCAGGAAGGACTTTGCGCTGATATGTCAGAATCCACTCAAACCATTTAGAGGATCCTTCTCAGCACTCGAGCTTATTAACAGAATCTCATTCAAAAACAAAATTTTTGAAAGCTTTTCTATTTTTAAAAAGGTCGCACATGAATTACTATAGACACAGTAAAATGATCAAAAACTTGACTCCCGCTTTCTTATAAAGACAAAGACCTGAGGGTACATGAGAGCGACTCAAAGAAAGAGACTCAATTGACACAATGACACAAGAAAAGACAAAGAAAATAAAACTTACAACTCAAAATAAAATCAACATCTTGGAGACAAAAGGGGTTTTCTCCAAATCCATCTGTAGAATTCAAAAACAACTTCAAGCAGCCCATGGGAGGGTCAAACCAGCCTTCAATTCAGCAATACTAACATCCACACCCAGTAGGATAGCCTCACAATTATTCTAGTTGTCCCCACACATCTCCTTGGTCGTACTAGCTGGGGTCAATGTTGGTTGTTGGCAAACCATGGATGGGATTTATGTTATGGGGTGGCAATCTACTGCAGTTATGGAGAGGTTTATTGACAATTTTGGGTTTTGGTGGGGTGATGACCTTATTGTCAATCAAGTCTTGAATTTCATGGCAAAGGCGAAAGCAGCAGTCAATATGATGACCGTACTGCTGATGGAATGTGCAATATTAGGTAGGGTCATGTCTAGGTAGGAGAGGGTTAGGAAGAGGTCGAGGATTAAGCGGTTTGAGATGCCTTCTCCATCAGTACCTTCAAGGTGAGGATTGGGCTCATACAGAGATGGGCGAAGGTTCGTTTTTAGAAGGAGGAAGCATCAGGTTTAGAAACATTGGAAAATGGGTTGGCGGGTGTTGGCTGGGTATTCATGGGCTTGGGATGGGAATCAATATGAGTGTTTCTAGTAAAGCATCCATTTTCATTGTTTGCCCCCTAATTCAAAATGCTCTCAACTTGAGCGACAAAAGTGTCATCCACAGTCTTTGCAACAACTGCGAGCACTTGCTGCTTGTTCAACCCATTAACCTTCAAATTCTCAATAGCCCACTAAAGATGTGCATAAGGATCTATACCTACCCCAGTTTTATTCTTGCCACTTGCTTCAGCTTGGCTAGGAGATTGGGTGGCTATATCAAAGCGAGGCCTATTTGTTGTTGATATGTCATCACCCAAACTTGAGATAGCTTCGGATTGGCCCTTTCCAACTGTAGCTCGCCCCAAAATTATAGAGCTTTTTGACTTGAACCTTTTGGCATATGATGTGGTAGATGATGGAGCGAAGACCCCAAAGGCTAAATCTGCCATAGTTCTCTAAAGATCTTCAATCATGCCCAACAACTCAGGAGTAGTAGATTTGGCCATTGGTACATGTAGTGTATTTGACCTAACTTGGCCTTGGTAAATAGGTTGGGTTGGACTCTTTGGCATAGTTTGGACCGGAATTTGGCTATTGTTAAGTTTTGGGGTTTGAGATGATTGGGATTCAAGTGCATCTATCATGCATAAGTCTATGGTTTCTAGAATGAACACATCAGGCTTGGGTAAATGGGCTGGGTGATGTATATACTGGGGTCAAAGGTAGGAGGTAGTGTATGGATGAGGTTAAGGTGAGGATGGGGTAATTGGTCATAGTTGGGAAGTGGGTTGGTGGTAACATTGGGTTCCTGAGGTGAGCTATCGTTTGGTTGTTGATGAGATTCTAAACCTCATAGCGAAGACAGTAGCAACGATCGATGCCATGACCACGCTGCTAATGGTACACATAATATTTGGTAGGGTTATGTCTAACAGAGAGTGGGTCAGGAAGAGATTGGGGATAAAGGGATTTGAGATACCCTCTTTCCATCAGAACTTTTAGTGCACTGGTTAGGCTCATATGGAGGGGAGTGAAAATTCTACCTTGAGCTCGGGTTGAGCTGGCTGTTTGTGGGTTGGTATTGGTAAAGGGATCGGCAGTTTTGGGATCAGTGGCGATGGTGTTGATTTCAGTGGGTTCAAGAATAGTGCTACTGCTAGCAGTGGTACTCCTGGAAAACACCCTCATTGTTAGTTCACTTGTTCTAAGAATAATCCCTTTGTTAAATGCACTCTCAATCTGAATCCCTAATTCATGCAAATTTTTGAAAGTGAACAGTGGAGCGACTATTAATTTTTGTAACATATCAGGCTCAAGGTTCTGCACCACTATACAAAATGTTCTTTAGGATTCTGGTGGGTTGCTTCAAGCTCTTGGGTGGTCATGTCAATTTGGGTATTGTAAGAATAATAATTAACAAACGCCTAAGCCAAATCTTCCCAGTTCTGCTTCACTTTATCCTCCAACTTGGTGTACCAAATGGCTGCTATACCCGACAGGATTCTTCCATATAAAATGAGTTTCTGAGGTTTAGTCAAGCCCATTAGTTTCAAGACGTCCAAGAAAAGCAGGTATGTACCATAGGATCTCCAGACCTGTCGAAACGATCAATGGGTGGCATTTTGAATCTGTCTGGGAGCCTTATGGCAGCCTCGGTGTACTCATCGTCAATGTCAGGAATAAAGTTAATCCCCTATGCCTTTCTGAATTGCTTCTCAAGGTTAGCAATTTTTAGCAAGGTCGGGTCGAGATCATTAATATCAAGGGAAAAAACCCCCTTATTAGGCTGCACCAAGGGTTTGAAAACTCGAGCTTCAGCCAACCCTTCTCGAGGATCAGGACCTTGCAAATCTTGAGCTGGTGGAGATAGGTCAAAGTTTGGCTGAGGGCCCGGGACTGGATATGTGGTAGATGCCCCAGATGGGTGTTACATTTTAGCATTGGCCTCATCCTGCATGGCAATTCCCTGGTTTAGGGCCGTTATCATGGCCACAACTTCTTCTGGACTCTGCGTCATCACAGGTCTGCTAAGTTGGATGGATGTCATCAAAGAGTTGACTAACAAGAATTTTGATATGGTTATACTTGATGTATCTGAACTGGATTAGTTTAGACAGGCTCTACTGAATTGGGTTTTTTAGAGTGGGTCTTTTGGCATTGGATGGATCTTTTTTGAGTTGGCCTGTAGGAATTAGATTGACCGAACCTTTGCTGAGTAGTTTTTTTCTTTTCTGGGATTGGATGGATTGTGATGGGTTAAGGCCTTCTAGGTCGGATTGGGCTTGGCCTTTTCTGAATTAGGTACTGCTCCTTCTTTGGCTCAAACAAACCTAGCATTAAAAACAAATGCCCTATCATATCAGGATACCGAGTATGCTGGTCAAAACAAAGCAAGAACAATTTTTTGCCCTGGTTCTGGTTCTGATATCAAACACAAACCCCTAGATTTTGACCCAAATTTTGATTCTGATATGACCCTCAATTTTGAAAAGAATCGTCTCAAGATTAAGACTCTTCCAGGATTGTATCACACATTGCCAAAGATCTCACATTTTGCACAAAAGCATTCAAAACACCACCATGAGAGGTTAGGGTTTTCTTGTCTTAGCTTTGGAGTGATCTACAGCTTTACTATTCAAACAAACGATATCACAACATCCTGAATAGGGGTGAGCCTCTTGTCCTATTTTTAGAACAGTCACTAGAGCGGACTATATGCACTAGGCCAATTGGTCCAAAAGGGTACCTCAGCAAGATTACCTAATATACCTCTCACACCTAACGCCGAGAAGTAAAAGGAGGATCAAGCGGTACAGTGTAAATCCAAATCAAGGGTTGTGTTTCCAACATAGCAGAGCCTATGACCAATCAGCTTTTAGGCAAGCCTCCGGCAAACTATCCAGGAATAGTAAATGGAAAACACAGTGACTTAAAGTAACAATGCAAATGCAATGCAAAGAACATATAAGTGTAGATAAAAAATTCACATTATGAAGATCGAGTCAAGTTCTCTAAAATCCCTAGCAGAGTCACTAGAAACTGTAGCTTGCTTTTCATGATCCTTTCGGATACGATTAGCCCTACAATTCGAACTCCCGCGGTTCTCTGATTTCACAAGTTCAATATGAAATAGAGAAACACAAATGAGTCCAAATCCGGCAAATCTTTTTAAAAATCGATATTTAAATCAAATGCCAAAAATGGACTGCTTTGCTAGATTACAGAGTCGCCACCTAAATATTTTTGGAAAATTTAGGAAACCCGTGACTCCTGCCAAAGGCCACTTATCCGTCATCACCAAAGTATCTCGGCTCGGAAACTTAGGTATGAGAGAGGAAGGTCATGAATTGAGCACCCCTCTCACTCGATCAAAGGTCGACCTCTACTAAATATGATGTAATTTTTATTTACATTATTGTACACACCCCATTTTTGACGGCCCTTACGACTTGGACGTCACCACTTGCACACCCAATGATGAATGTGTATATGTTTGTCAAGTGCTCAAAGTCCTCAGTAGAATGCCACAGCTTTGAGCCTTCAAACCCTACACACCTCTTGTCTTGTTTTGGACCAAAACCATAGTTCTTCATGCCTAAAAAATCTTGGGACCTGCCAGCCACCACTGTTGGCTACCGGCCACTTGTGTGGCCAGCCGGCAAGAATTAGTGGCTTGCCGACCACAAATGTGTTTTGGCAGATATTTTTGCCAGTTGTGTCAGCTGTTGTCACAAATGCATGCACTTGCTTACACGTGTATGTATTGACATTTCTGAGGGAGTTTGATGTTTGTCTATATATAGGAGACCTCTCTTCCATCTTTAATGTTGGAAAATTTTGGAGCAAAATATTCTTTCTTTCTACAATTCTCTCTCTCTCTTGCAAATTTCTTGAGCCTTTGCCTATACACTCTAAACCAAACCTTGTTTTTTGAGCTAAGGTACTTTTGAGCCTACTTTGAGCTCTTGAGGGTGTGTAAGTATTGGTTTAACACTTGGAAAGTGTTCTGCTTTCAAGAGGTATAAGTCTTAGCTTATTACTTTGCTTTAATTGCTATTTTGTTTACTGTTTTGGGGCTGTTTAAACTTGAAATTTTGGGTTGAAACTTATGGTTTAAAGCCAATAAGGGTGGAGGGTGGCTCACATTCCTTCCACCTAGCTTCAAGGCCTTTACCCTTGTGTTTCCACCTCTTTGTCCACTTTCTTTGAGCTTTTAAATTCTGATTTTAGAGCTTTTTCAGTGGCTAAAATGTTGTTTTGAAATCCAAAAATGGAGGGGTAGCCTCCCCTCCTTATGCTTTAGTTTACTAGCTTACATAGCTCCATATTTTAGCTTATTATTCTAACTATTTTTGTCTTAATTCCAGCATGTTTTACACTGATTTAGCACTGTTTTAGGACTGTTTTCAGCTATTCATTGCATTTGAGCTTTGTATTGCATGCTTGTAGTGTAATTGTCCTCAGGCTTGGTGGATTAGGCCTTAGCCACAAACCTATTTGAGTTGATAGTGTTTATTTCAAGCTTTTCATACTTGTGATCACTTTAATCACCTCTAACTTCCCTCCTTTCTTGACTTTTGCTTTGCTTTGAAAGTTGGTTCGAACTAGTTGCTTGTTTAAAGCATGAGATTAAAGTCTTGTGCTTAATGGTTTAATCCCTTTGGGGGTTCATTACCAACGGCATGACACTTCTCTAGTGCCTAAACAACTCTTGGTTTGATGTTTTTTTCCATTAAAGGACTTAAAGCTCACCTTTGGACTTAATTTACTAAGGAATGGTTGGTAATTTAAAATGGAGTAATAAAATGAAGACTAAAAATGATGCAAGATAATAACTTGGTTAGGGTTCAATTGGACGTTAATTGAATCCTTGAGTATTGAATCATTTTATACTTGTTAGTGATGTAAACAGTTTAAGAGTTATTGTTGACCACTTCCCTTTATCAATCCATGATAGGGAGGAGGTTTGAGAGACTTTCATTGTTGCATTTATTGAACTTGCACACTTTGATTCATAGGCCATCATGCAATGAAATTGCATCGATTGATGATTTGTGAATCAGATTTACCACTCCTTTGAGCTATTTGATGATAAGAGGGGTAAGTTGTGCAAACAATCCTTGAGAATACCTTGGTTGTGCTCTGTTTGCTCTCTGTTGCAGTAGGAAGAACCAAGCATCAGTGGTCGGCAGGCCACTTTTTGTGGCCGACAAACCATCTTTTGTGGACGATAGGCCAAAAGTGGTGGCCTGCCGGCCACTTTTGCAAAACCCAGCTGTAACAACCCCGACCAATGATTAACGTTAATCCATGCTTAATTATGCCTAATAAGTAATTAAAGTGAAATTTTGCATCATATGTTGCCTTGTGTGTGTTATATCTGTTTAACGTAGAAAGATCTGTTCATGTTTTCGTTTCGGTTTGCGAATTGAAGGCCTTATCGGCATCCGATTCAGAAATTAACTTGATTTATGTATCAATTGAAATTTTTAGAATTTTGTGGTAGGTTTAATTGCAATTCGATTCGGAACAATTAAATTAGAATTATTAATGCTCAATTAAGCCTAATTAATGAAGTTTTGATCTAAGCCTATATAAAGCACCTTTATACCTCCATTTATTCTTTTCCTTCATCTTATATCATTGGGCTCACAAACACACACAAACGTAGAGAGAGAGAGAGACGAGAGAGAGACGAGAGAGAGAGAGAGGAGAGAGAGAGAGAGAGAGAGAGTAGGAAGATTTGGTTCTAAGCTTGAGAATTTTGTGAGACTTGAGCTCAATTAAAAGGAATTGCTAGAAAAGAGAAGGATTTGGCGAGAACTTGGAAAACTAAGCTCTTACACTTGAGAATTCAAGGCTTGAGGTAGAAATTTACTCCTTTAGTTGTATATTTGTAATCTTTAATGCATGAATTCAAGAGAATTAGTTAATTAAACCAAGAATTAAGCTTAGGAAGAAGAATTAAGAAGATAATCATACTTGCATGCAAATCCTTTTGCATTTAGAGCTTGATTTTGAGGAAGTCTTACATGCATGCATTGATCATGGCTTGATTTTGGAATTTCATCACATTTCACATGTTTCTACCTCATTTGATTATGTTTTGGAAGGTTAAAACTCATACCATTACATGCAAGTTATATTTTCAACATTTCAAGCTTGGTTTTGTATAATTGACAAGCTTTTAAGCTTTGGTTTTATGAAATGATTTTGAATTCACCATGATTTTACCATTTATAAGTGTTTTCTATAGCTTCCTCAAGTTTTTGGCCCTAGAGACCATGTTTTACAACTTTGAATCTAAGTTTTGAGCTTGGGAGCAAATCTCGAAATTCCAGAATTCTGCTCCTACGCTCGAGCGAAGGAATCCACGCTCGAGCGACCACTCTGAGTGCGTACATTTCCGCTCGAGTGACCTGAAGTCCGCTCGAGCATAAAATGCATGCTCTCAGAAGTTCTTATGTTTTGCAGGCCGCTCGAGCGACAAAAATTGCGCTCGAGCGAGGACATGTCTCTCATGCTCAGCGAGCGTCGAGCGGAAAAATCAAAGAACCAGCACTTTTGCAAAAATTTACAGACTGCTCGAGTGACAAATCTTGTGCTCAAGCGACCATTCACATTTTGCATGTCCGCTCAAGCGTAAGAAGTTACGCTCGAACGAGGACCCTATTTTCAGCAAGTTTTGTTAAGTGTTTTCAAGTGCATTTTTGCATCCTCATTCCATCTTAGGCATACCTAGGCCAAGTTTAAGACACCATAATGAGGATAGAGGAGTAGGAACACACCAAGACAAAAAAGAACTAAGTTAATGATTCCGGGTGTGTAATTTAGTATGTATTTATTTTGTATCTGTTTAGGTCACGCACCACAAGATATCTAAATTGCCTACTTTGTCCGTTTACTTGGAGTCATCTGTTATCTGTGAGTAATAACTTAGTAAAGCAATGTTTAAGTTAAATTATTTTTTGTATATGGAATAAGATCTGTTCTATGAATGCTATGTTTTTGCACTATGAATGATTGTCCACCTCTAACAAATAATTATGACATTAATGCTGTGATTCAAGTATGCAATATGTACCCGGGCCGAAGATTCCTTTATGGACCTGACAAGTTATCTGTACTCGACTGGAGGTTTCTTTATGAAACTGACAAGTTATCCGTTCCCAGTCCGGAGGTTCCTTATGGAACTGACAAGTTATCCGTACCCGGCCAGAAGTTCCTCTATGGAACTAACAAGTATGATTTTGATACTCTGTATGTAATCTGTTAGCGCTAATAGATGAACTATGTATGATCAAGCATGAATTCTTATTTCTGTATATGATTTGAATGAGAATACGAATATGAATCTATTCTATGTACAAACTTAGTTATGGGACATCATTCATTTAATCCTTTACTCTGTTATTATGCACTGAGCTCCCGCTCACTATTTATATTATGTATGTAGGTGATCAGGCATGTGACCAAGCTCAAAGTTGAGAACTTGGTGTCTCAGTTTTTGTCAGCCAACCTTTCTGCCTCCCGAGGAGGTTCAGGATTAAGTCAAGTTTAGTAGCTGTGTTGTTATAAATATATAAGACTTTGTTTCTTTTACTCCACGAACAAGCTTTTTTGTTTATGTATACATGAAGTGACGTGTAAATACTGTATTTTTTGACGTCACTCATATGTTTATAAAAGTTTAAGATTATCTGTCCTATGTATGTCTTCACAGCTCTATGGACTATGTATATTTTATGTATTTGCTTCCGCAGCCCCTAATTATACATTATTGTGTTAAAAGGCCTTTGGTAATCTAATGATTACTAGCCGATTACAACCCTAAACCTATAGGGGCAAGTTTGGGTCGTGACACCAACAGTGACTTTTTGAAATGAAACAGAGTTGGTTTTGAGGTGAAAAACAGTGCAAGTGTTCTAACTGTGCAACAGAGTCTTCCTAGCAGCAGAACAGTGGCTTTTTTCTAGTGGAAATCCATGCATGCATGAGCACTCCTCGCTTCCTGGGGATGTTTAGTTTAATTACTTAGCTTAGTCGTTTCTTTAAATTTTGTAAAGTGTTGTAATTAATTAGTTGTAGCTATTTAATTTTGTCTTGTAAATAATTAGTTAGCTAGAATAGTTAATTAATTTGTTATTGTAATAATTAGTTTAGTAGCTTAGCTAATTTATTCATTTGTTTTGTAATAGTTAGTTAATTAGCTTTAATTAGCTTAGCTAGTTAGTTCGTTTGAACCCTCCTACGCGAGGGCAAGCAATTGTAATAATGTGTATGTCTTCCAACCTCACGTCTTTCTTCCTTTTATTTAATTCCTTATGATGGTTAGTTTAGGGAATCATGTTTTGTTTAGCATATCTCATGCCTTGCATCCATTGTCTTGCATGCACTGACGCTTGGCGCATCATTCTAACTTGTATTGTTAGTTAAACACCTCTTTGAATATGTGCTTAAATTGCATGCTATCAAATTGATTTATAAGCCATATTAGAAGCCGAGCCTAGTAATTGCATATTGCATGTATTACATTAGTCATATTGCATAGTTAAGATCATGCATTATTCTAACTATGTCATCTTTTTTGGCTTTGAGTACTAGGTGAGCTTTTATTTGTTTTAGCATATCGCATTGCATGTTGATGTTGTCATGTTTAGCATGTTCACCATGAGACTAAGTGCTTAATTGATAAATTGCTTAAATGCCTATGGATGAAGGCTAATTGCTTGAATTGGAATAATTTGAGTAATGTTCATATGCGATCACTTTTTCAAGTAGTACATATTCGAAACAATTTTCAAAATAAACATGAAATCAAGTGTTCCAATTTTTGCAAGTTAGTCTATACTTGTGTTGTAGACACACCATTTTTGACCGTCCTCAAGACTTGGACATCATCGTTTGAACACTCGATGATTTTGTATGCTCGTGTTCGTTTTGAGTGCCTAAAGTTCTCGGCCGAGCTCCTTGCCTTTGAGCCTCTAAACTTGTCTATTTTGTGCTTGGTTAAGGACCAAGAGCTTGTTGTTTCAAGTCTGGAGGAGAGGGTGGCATGTCGGCCATCTCCACAGTCCATCGGCCATGGCTTGTGCCTGTCGGCCATCAATGGTAGCTGGTCAGCCGCATTGATGGCCAGTCGGCCACTAGTGATGACTGGCGACCATTTTTCTCATTTTTCAGATATTTGTTTGCCAGCTGTGCCAACTGTTATTCACTGAAGTGCATCTCCATACACATGTATGGAGGGATAAATACAAGCTTTAATCTTGATTTTCTATATATAGGGGGTGTCCTCCCCCATTTTGGAGGGCTAGACATTTTGGATCAAAATTTTCTCTCTCTCTCTCTAGAATTCTCTCTCTCTCTTCTTGTTTTATGCTTTGTAGTTAGTTTTCTTTACACCTTTGCATACTAACCCTTAACCAAACTTCACCACCTTGGAGCTGAGGTCCCTTAGAGCCTGGTTTGAGCTTTTGGAAGGAGGTTTGAGCCTGAAATTGTGACTGTTTTGTGTTGTGCTTCAAAAGGTATAAGACTTACCTTGTAGGCTTTGTTTTGGCATCTTTTTATACTTTTTTTGAGCTGGTTTTCAACTACAAAAACTCTAATTTTTTAGCCTTAACATGATAGTTTGAGGTCATTTTGTGTAAAGGGGTAGTCCACCCTTCTTGTTGCTTTATTGCGTAAGGTTTTGTACCATCTTTTAGCATATTCACATCTAACTTTTTGGCCCTTTAAACCACTGAAATTCAGAGTTATTTTAATAGTAAAACTTAGTTTTGAAGTCCAAAATTGGAGGAGGTAGCCTCCCCTCCTTGTGCTTTGTTTGCAAGCCTAGATAGCTTAATGTAATAACCCTTACCACTGATTATCGATTTCCTACCGAATACTGATAAACTGAGACTGATTATGATAAGTAATGAATCAACTGAAATACTGAACCGACTGACTGGAATCTGGAACTGAATTGACTGAGTATATCTAATTAATTGCATATCTATCTGTTTGTCGTTTAATTATCTGTTTGTATTTTTATGTTTAAACTGTTAATTGAAGGCCTTATCGGCGGTCGAATCCAAAATTGATTGAAGTTCTATGGTCGTTAGAATTAATGCGATTTTATTTTGTATGTGTAATTATCTGAAATGCGATTTGGTATGATTAAGTTAGAATAAAATAAGCTAAATGAAACAAGTTGCCTTATTTACGGAATTGCATGTAGATATACACATTTGAGCCTTGTACACTTGAATCAAATCTTTTCCTCAGCTCATTTTGAGAGCACAACCGGCCATAGAGAGAGAGAGAGAAAAGGAGAGTTGAGGTGTTCTTGTAAATTGCTTGGTAATTGAAGGAATTGGAACATAGGTTGCAAATTAAGCTTCCTCACCTTGTAATTGAAGACCTAGGTAAGGAATTTAACCTCTCATTGTTGTGTTTAAGCTTGTTCATGCCTAGTTCTTGCATCCTTAGTGATTTGAGCCTTGAATTAGTCCATATATGTCAAATTGGAGCCTAACTCATGCATGCATGCCTTTAATTTGAAGTTTTGAAGTTGTCCTTCATGAAATGGTACATGCATGTTCATAATTTTGCAATGGTCCATGTTTTCAACTTGTTTTTGGAACAATTGGCTCTTTAGAGCATGTTTTGAAGCTTTGAATTGAGTTTAATTCTTGCATGTTTGCATGTTCTTCATGTTCATGAAAATGGGTTTGAATTTGGATTTAATTGACTCATCCTTGGGCTTTGATTTCACAAATTGAGCTTTGAAACTTGTTGTATATTGAGTTTAGATGTGTTTTCCAGAATTTGGGCCCAAGAGGTCGAGTTTTGAGCTTAGGAATGCTTGGTTTGAGCTTGGGAGGCAATCTGGAAATTCTAGAATTTGGCTTCTATGCTCGAGCGAAGGATTCTATGCTCGAGCGACCACCGTTTACTCTGAGCACCGCTCGAGCGAAGGAATGGTGGCTCGAGCGTAAATTTCAAGCTCTCAGAATCTTGGTGCACGCAGACGCACGCTCGAGCGAGAGAACCTACGCTCGAGCGAGGATTGTGTCTTACGCTCGAGGGAGCGTCGAGCGAGCATCGAGCGGAGTTTTCCAACATCCAGTACTTTTTGCATTTTTGCAGACCGCTTGAGCGGGGAATTCCACGCTCGAGCGACCCTATTGTTTTGTCAAGCTCGCTCGAGCGAAGAAAGCCACGCTCGAGCGAGACCCTTATTTTCTGAAAAATTCTGAAAAATGTTTTTTAAGTGCTTCTTTGCGTCCTCATCCCATCCTAGGCATTCTTAGGCCTAGTTTAAGACATCTTAATGAGGATATAGATGTAGAACCACACCGAGGCAATTTAGGGATTAAGTTATTACTTTCCTAACTGTGTAGCTTAGTGTGTGTTCAATCTGTAAACTGTGTAGGGTTGGCTTTCCGAAAGGACGCTCTAGCTTACCGTAGCCCAGAACTATGTGAGTAACAATTGTGTAAAGATATGTTCAAAATGATTATTTTCTGAACACTGAACTGAACTGTTAACTGAACTGATATTGTTTACTGAATGAATGTATGTCCTATATTCTGAACTGTACTGTGGCATCCTTAGCACCTACTGTTTACTGTTACTATTACAGAGATCTCTGTCGGTTCTCTCGTGGAACCACTACTGTTTACTGATTGATGGCCATCATTTACTGTTCGGTCTTTTAAGACCTACTGTTACTGTTATGCTAATGGATGTACCACATATAACTGTTTACTGTACTGAACAACTGATATACTGATTTAATGAACTGTTTTCATTACTGTAAGGACATTCATTCTAACCTCTTTACGCATTAATTTATCCACTAGGCTTTAGCTCACTGCTCATATATATATGTAGGTGTACAGGCACCGGACCAATGCTAAAAGCGTCGGGGTTAACTCCAGTTTTGTCAAGCTAACCTTTGTGTCTCACTGCGAGGTTCCAAGCCTGTTCAAGCTTTGGCTTAGGGGTGTTTTTATTTCCCCGTCTGTCTCTGTACCGTTTTGTATTACTGTATAGACTATACTGTACTGTTTTAATAGGGTTTTAGTCCCTGCCCTGAATGGTTGTATATAATGTACATACTGTTTTGTCACCGACTGCATAATGTATGAAAAGTCTTTTTGCATACAGACTGTCACAGCTCATTGGACATTATTTATTTACTGTATTGGCTTCCGCCAAGCCCCTGTACTCTGTGTTATTGTATTACTGTTAAGCAGGCCTTCGGTAATCTAGGATTACTGGCTGGTTACGGTGCTAAACCCATAGGGACGGGTTTGGGTCGTGACACTTAACATGTGAGCATGATTTTCTAGCATTTTGTACCTCAATCTCAGCATATTTTTGCCTTTGATTTGGACTATTTTAGCTCTGTTTTGAGCTGGTTTAGTCCTTTGAGGCTTGTATTGTGTGGTTGTAGTGCAATCTCCTTCACTAGCTTAATGTTTTAGGCTTTTAAACATGAATTGCATGAGTTGCTTGCATGTTTTAGTGTCATTTTGCACTCCATTTCAGCACTGAAATCTCTGCAATCTCCCTCTATTCTTCACTCTTTCATTTGTTTTGAAAGTGGCTTTGAACCCCTTGTTAGCTTGAGTGTGGAATTGAGACCCTCATGCCTAATGGTTTAATTCCTTCGGGAGTTCATTACCAACAGCATGAGGCTTCTTTCATGCTCAAGGTACTTGTGGTTTAAGCCCTCTTTCCATTAGAGGACACTCACCTTTTGGACTAATCAATTAAAGAATGGATTGGTAATCTAAAATGAGTAAATAAAACATGACAAGTAAAAGAGGCAAGATAAGCATCTTTCATGTTACATTGCATGTGTTTGGATCGGACGTTAATTCGAACACGAGAAAAGTGGGTTGAGGTTTTGTTTGGTTTTCTCAAAGTGATGAATCGTGCCACTTTTCTTGGTCAGCATCACCCTTGATCATACATAATAGGGTTGTGGTTTTGTTGAGTCTTGTTTTGCACTCATTAAGCTTGTACAAGCTTGGTTCTTTGGCCTTCATGCATGAAAATGCTGGTTGATGAGTTGAGGGCCAAGAGCTACTCTCCTTTGAGCTTGTGTGATGATATTGAGGGAACTAGTACATACACTCCTTGAGAATACACTGCTTTGCCTCTGTTTGCTCTCTGTTGCAGACAAAAAAAAAAGTAGTTCAAGAAAGGGGTGGCCGACCGGCCACCAGTAGTAACCGACTGGCCACCAATGGTAGCCGACCGGCCAGAAATGAAATTTTGCACAAGTGTGTTCCTGAGTTGGAGCAGGGGTGTTCTGGAAGTTGGTAACACTGTTGGTGTTCAAGCGAGTGCAAACAGAGGCGTCCAATGGTAAGGCGGTAGATTTTCGGGAGGAAGCCAACCGAGCATGCATGCCTCCCTCGCCCTCGAGGCCATTTAATTGCTTTAATTAGTTAGCGTAGCTAATTATTCAATTCAAGTGTTGTACTTAATTAGTTAGTGTAACTAGTTATTCAATTCTGATTTGTTGTAATTAATTAGCTTAGAATAAGTTAGATTAGGGACATGTTTTGATTAGCATACCTTATGCTTGTATGTTTGCATTCATTCATTTGTCTTGCATGCATCGAGGCTCGGCGCATCATTCAAACTGCATTGTCAATTTCAATACTTCTTTGAATACATGTTTCAAAGCATGCTATCGAAGTGTTGCAAATGCCATATTAGTAGCCGAGCCTATTAATTTCATATTGCATGTGTTGCATTAGGCATTTTTGTATAGTTAGGATCATGCATCTTTCTAACTAGTTCTTGTTTTGGCTCGGAGTACTCGGTGAGTTTTATGCTTTAGCATACTTGCATAAGTGTGATTGCCATATTGCTGTGTTTCGCATGCTTGCCATGAGGCTATGTGCTTAAATGCTAAAACTGCTTGAATGCCTATGGATGGACGCTTTGTTGTTTGAATTGGAACAATTCAACAAATGTGGGTTTTAAGCCCACTTTGCGAAGCGGCAAATCATGTTTTAAGCCCACTTGAGGTGGCAAATCCATATCTTTTAAAGCCCACTTGAGAGTGGCAAATTCAAACCATTTTCGAGAACAAACATGAGTTGAATTGTTCCAATTCTTGCGATTTAGTCTATACTTGCTTGTGTGTGCGTCACATAGTAATGTTAGTCTAACAATCGGAATAAGAACACATAAGATTTTTAAAATCTCATATCATGATTAGTAGAGGCTGATCTTTTGATCGGGCGAGTGAGGGTGCTTATTTCAGGACCTTCCCCTCTCGTACCTAAGTTCCCGAGCCGAGGCAACTTTGGTGATGACGGACACGTGGCCTTTGGCACAAGTCAAGGTTTCCTAAATTTTTCAAAAATAAAATATTTAGGTAGCAACTCTGTAATTTGGCAAAGCAGTCCAATTTTGGCATTATTTGATTTAAAATCTAATTTTCCAAAACGATTTGTCGGATTTGGACTCTTTGGTGTTTATCAGTTTCACATTGCACTTGTGAGATTAGATTCAGAACCGCATAAAATCCCAACTATGAGGCCTTCTTTTCAAACCCTTTTTCCGAAAGGCGGGGGCGCAGAAAAAGGCAAGCCCACATGTGTGTGCGCACATCACATAGCAATGCTAGCCTAATAATCGGAATAACAGCATATAATGTAAATAAGATTCACATCATGATTAGTAGAGGCCGATCTTTGATCCGACGAGCGGGAGTGCTCAATTCATGACCTTCCCCTATCGTATCCAAGTTCCCGAGCTGAGACAATCTTTGTGATGACGGACACGGGGCCTTTGGCATGAGTCATGGGTTTCTTAAATTTCCCAAAAACATTTAGGTGGCAACTCTATATCTGGAAAGCAGTCCATTTTTGGCATTTTTGATTCAAAATTGATTTTCCAAAAAGATTTGTTAGATTTGGACTCTTCGGTGTTTATCTATTTCACATTGCACTTGTGAGATCAGATTCAGAACCGCGGAAGTCCGATACTATAGGGCTTATTCGTCTTCCGAAAAGAGCGCGAAAAGTCGAGCTACAATTATATGCTCTTGTTCCGATTTATTAGCTAACATTACTGCGTGATGCACACAAGTATAGACTAATTTGCAAAAGTTGGAACGCTTTGATTTTATGTTTATTTGAAAATTGTTTTTGATACTCGTCGCTTGAAAAAGTGAGTTCAATCATTAATCAATTTATCTCAATATTAGCAATTAGCCTTCATCCACCAGCATTCAAACAAGTATATCACTTAAGCATTTAGCCTCATGGAAAGCATGCTTAACATGACAACAATCACACGCAATGCAAGATACTAAAGCAATAAACGCTCACCTAGTACTCCAAGGCAAGCCAAATAATGCAAAATAATTAGAAGAAGTGCATGCTCTTAAATGATACAATATGACTAAGGCAATGCACACATTATACGGATGATAAGTTTGGCTACCAACATAGAATTTGATTCAATTCGAGACATAGGATAAATCACGTATTCAAATAATGAAGTTGAAATTGACGTTGATTAGTATGATGAGCCGAACCTCATGCATGCGAGACGAATGGATGCATGTCATGGAAAATGTTAAGTAAATATGATGCTATCATTATAAGCGGGTAGATAAAAAGGAGAAAGAAATGGGGGTTGGAAGACATACATAATTATTACATATTTTGTCATCACGTCGGAGGGTTCGGATGGGTATCAAAATGTCTGAATAAACTAACTATTACAAATTCAAATAAATGAATTACATTAACTAAACTAACTACTAACTAGATATCTAAGTTATCAACTAGCTATCTGTCACGACCCAAACCCCCCCTATAGGTTTAGCGTCGTAACCGGCCAGTAATCCTTGGATTACCAAAGGCCTCTTAATAGAATAACATATAATTAGGGGCTGCGGAAGCAAATAGCAATTAAACAATTTCCATTGAGCTGTGCAGACTTATATGAGACAGAAAAATTTTAAACTTTATATACATATATACACATCATCCTTACGTCATTATATATACACAAATTAGACAAAGAGGGACTTAGCCCTATTTACGAAATACACAAGACTTGTCTAACCAATCAAGAAAACAAAACTTAAACTTTAAATCACATAGCCATAATCACTTGACATATCCAGAACCTCCACGGGAGGCACATAGGTTGGCTAACAAAAACATATTCCAGGCAGATGCCTCTAAGCCTGGTCACGTGCTTGTTCACCTACATACATAAATAATACAGTGAGCTAGAGCCCAATGAATAATAACAGAGTAAAGGGTTTTAATGAATGATGTCCATATCGAATTCAGAAATCAAATTTCAAATCTCTTATCAAATCAGAAACATAGTCATGTTCGTGTTCATATTCATATCAGAAATAGAGTCATATTCATATTCATATTCAAATCATATGTGGTACTTCCTTTAGCGTAACATATCATGTTGGTCAAGCATATCAAGTTCCATAATGGAACCTCCGGTACCGGGTAACATATCTCATACGTGGGCCACGGTATTGTTTTCCCCGGGCGAGGGCTTGTGCACATTATTATTTCCCCCGGGGAGGGCCTGGGCCACGGTATTAACCCCCGGGCTAAGGCCTCATGACCATAAGCCACAATATTATGTCCCCTGGGCGAGGGCCTCTGCTAAGGATACCACAATTACGTTTCAAAGAAAATTGGACGATCATTCATTCATACAAAACATAGCATTTCAGAAATTTATCATCTCATATCATCAGAAAATAATTAAAGTTAAACATAACTTTACAGAGTTATTACTCACAGATAGTTGCAGAAGCAGATCAGACAGATCACAAATCAGGCAGATAATAGCGCGTGACCTACACAAACACATAACATATACACATCGAAACACAATATCAATTCCTTGATCAAGCTTGACCTTTTCTTGTCTTTTTCTGTCTAAGTAGTCCGAGATTCTACCACGTGTATTCTTCCTTTAGTTAAATGAATCGGATTCTTATTTCACATATCCTTTCATTACTAAATCATTCTTTTCTGAATAAACCAATACTCACTTGGCTTCTTAATCAAGTACTATTAAGTTAATGATTTATTCTTTTAATCAACTAATTAATGTTGATTGATAACTTATTAATCTTTATTGAGCCATAAATCATGTCTAGAATGCTTTGGAAAAAGAAGAGAATAAAAATGCGAACTAAATGCAATTTTTCCAAAATATGCTGAAAATAGGGTCTTTGCTCGAGCGCCACTTTGGTCGCTCGAGCGGATTGTAAAATTTGAAAAACTTCTGGGAGCTCGATTTTCACGCTCGAGCGAGACTTTCCTCGCTCGAGCGGACAGTGTGAATTCTGGAATTTCTAGAATTGCAATTGAAGTTCAAATTTGATATTCAAAGCATCAAACTTATATTTTTGGTACAAAAATATGGAGAATCATTGTATAATTTAGTAAACACTCTCAATTAGGAATTATTTATTCAGAATCATGCTCCAATTGTCCAAATTTAGATTTAATTTATTTTCTCCATATCAAACCCAATTTCAAACCCACAAATTTTAAAACATAAATTGATCTTCCAAAACTCTTACAAATTCATGATGCATGTACAATTGAAACTTAATTTCATGTTAAAATAACTAAATTTAAACCCAAAGTAATTAATTTCCATAAATTTGAACCTAACTCCTTTGCATGGATTAAATCTTTAATAAATCCCTGTTTGCACATAATTTATGGAGCTTAATTTAACAATAACTTTCCAAATTAAACCCAAAATAATTAATTTATAATGTAACTTCATAAACTTGATCTTAACTCCAATTCTTCACTTTTTGGCCAATTTCCTAGCAAACATTGAATATATGTAATTCAAATAAAACTAACTAATTTAATATATACCCAAATTGTTTAGATTAAATAAAATCTTAAATTACATTACATGCATGGATTAAAGAAAAAAAAATATAATTATAAACCAAAACTTTATCTAACTTTAGGATTAATTCCAAATTTCCATAATCTTGATTTTCAAAAAACATTTCCTTTTCTCTTCAAAATATGAATTTGAATGGCTCAATTTCTTCAAAATCCAAGATGCATGTAAATATGGACTCAAATTTCATAGAATTCCCTCATGCATGTAACAATGGAATTTAATTTCATGAAAGATTATAAAAATCAAAACTCAAAATAATTAATTTTTCTAATTTATTCTCCATAATCATCCACATGCATGTAACCCATTTCATGTTTAGAACCCAATTCCAAATTAACTTCCATAATCTTATACTTAAGTTAATTTTTCTTCATCTTCTTGCTATTGATTCCAATTTCACCTTTAATTTTAAACATAATGTAAAGATTCTACACAAATTAGCATAAATTCCATACCTTGAGTTTTAATTTCAGAATATTTAGTTGACTCCCTCCTAATTCTTCTTGGGCTCCTTCAAAAACTTGAGCCTTCCTTTAAATTTTCTTGAACTTTTCTTTCTTTTCTTCTCTTTTTGCTCCTTCCAGCAACTCTCTCTCTCTCTCTCTCTCTTTCGGTCTCTCTCTCTCTCTCTCTTTCGGTCTCTCTCTCTCTCTCAGCTTCAAAAACAGAGCTTCCTTTCCTTTCTTTCTTTTTTTTCTTTATTTCCTTCCAATGAAGATGAGATTGAAGACATCCACTTCCTCAACTTTCTAAAACATAGTCAACCCCTCTTGAATATACATACACATGCTGATTAGTTTAAGTAGAATTTAGTTAATTGTTAATTATATATATTAATTTAATGAAACACACTACCTAGTCTTAGCTAATTATAATTAACACCTGATTAGCATATACTTTAATTAATTATAACTAATTTCAAATCTCACATGATTTAATTAGCCGAAGTAATTTTAATTAAGGCCCAATTAATTATACTTAATTTTACGAATTTGAGTCAAATTTTTTAATCAAACTCTTAAAAGGCTCCAAGTATTACATTAAACTTATTTCCATCCTCAATTTTGGCTTCCTAAATCATTGAGGTCTTCAATTTCAGATTAAACTTCAAAATCTTCGCCAATAAATTATATACTCAAATGAATACCATAATTGAATGTCTCATAAATAAATTTAATTTATAATAACCTTAATTCCTAATTTTCATAACTTATTCACTCCAATTCGGACCCGATTAATAAAATCTCAATTTACTAAACTGAATCGAATATTTAATTAAACTCATTAATTTTACCTCCTTTTTTGGGGTAAGTAATTTTTACCTCCTTCAGCCATTAGACTTTCAAAATAAATACTTGACAAAACCATATGCAAATTAGGCCCAATAATTCTCATAGATTCTAAATCTCATAATTCTCAATACTTCTCATAATGACTAATTAAAATCCAAATCTCCTTAATTAACTAAGTGTTAATCATTATGCGTGGTGGGGTCATTACACTATCTAAGTTATTACAACAAGGGCATTATGAGAATAATAATAATTGCATCACAAATATTTACATCAATAATAATTACAATAATAAGATTGCATAATTACAATGAGTAACTCAAACAATAACAAGGATGCACAACGATCGCATGCACTGTGTCCAAAAACTGCTCTGTCTGCCCAGACCGCTCTATTTCACCTTCAGCTTTTTCACTCTGTTTTTGCCAAAATTCACTGTTTACCAAACATTGGAGGCCGATCGGCCCCCAATGAGGCCTAGTTAGGTCCAAATAAGGTCTGTCGTGCCTTATTTCATGCCAAAATGTTTTTGTGCTCTGAGGTGAGGACAATGCAAACAGAGCCTTTTTAGGCCCTGTTTATCCATTCTACTCTTCTTTGTCATATTAAACTCAAGAGAAGAACAAATTCGAGTCTGAAACCACCAAAAAGCACAAGTTGATAGCTTGATGATCCCAAGCACGTTTGGACAGAATTGAATAAATACAATGGAAAACCACCACCCCTCCTTCCTATCATGAAGGCTCAAAGAGGGAAGTAGACACGCTCTGAGTCTCATCAACGTATCATGGATTGATAAGTGACAATTCTCGGAGCGATGGACTTGGCATAACGTCCAGCCAAATCAAACCATCTAAACAATTTCTTTATGTCAGTTTCATTCATTTTAAACCAATTTTATTAATCCTTTCCATTCTTTAATCAATTTGTCCAAAGTGATGTTTAAGTCCACTAAATAAAGAGAAATGTCAAACTAGAAGTGATCTATAGCATGAAAAAGAGATTATGCCTTGACGATGAACCTCTGAAGAGATTAAGCCATTGAGCATATGTCTCTTTCTCATGCCTTAAATAACAATTGATCGCTTGAAATGACTCTCAAACGAAAGAAAAGAAGAAAGAAGGGAGGGCGCAGAAATGATCATACGAACTTGATTATTAGGATGAGACTCTAGATATGAAAACTAAGTAAAGAAAAGCCATCAACTCAAATGACTCGGTGTCTAAGGCCTAAACAACCGAAGCCATGAGGACTTACAACACAACAAACTAGATATTCAAAGCATAAGCTATTTAAATAAATTAAAACAACCCCTAAATAGCCCCTAAAGTGTAAAAATAGTGACAAAACTACTTCAAAAAGGGGGAAAAAAGTGAACACAAATAGGAGAGGACAACCTAGACAAGCAAGCTTGCACTACAAACATGATATTCAAGGCATAAATTAATTAAATGAGTCAGACAGCCCCTAAAACCAAAAAAAAAAAAAACAGTGACAAAACTACCCCAAAAACAAGTTGAAAATAGTTTGAAAAGCTAGAAAAAGTAAGCAAAGATTAAAGAGAACAAAGCTAGTAAGCAAGCCTAAGGAAGGGTGGCTAACCCCTCCACTTTTTACAACTTCAAATCACATATTTTAGCCTCTAAAAATAATCTAAAAATAGTCCAGAAACAGTGGCTAAAATCATGTTAAAAGAACACAAAAGATAGGGAAAACAAAGAGATACAAAATTAGTAAGCAACACTAAGGAAGGGTGGCTAACCCCTCCACTTTTGAAACTTTTAAATCACATTTTTCAGCTTTTTCAAACTCTGAAAATCAGTATAAAAGACAAGAAAAATAGAGGAAAAGAGTAGAAGAATATTAAAGAAGAAGGTGCAAAATTATACATTTTGAAAGAGATGTAAGCTCTTAGTTAACAAAATTGATTCCAACACCCTCAAGTTTCTGAAATTTAGTTTGAAATCTCAACAAAAAGCTCCAAGAACAAGTTCTAATGGTGTATGTATTGTGTATGTATAGCTAAAAGGTGATATGAAGTCAAGGAAGCTTTTGGAAGGAAGATGGATGTTCTATCAATGTCTAAGCCTCTTGAAGGTTTTTTCTACCTTAAAATCTAAAGTGGGAGGTCCTATTTATAGAATTTGAGCCAATTTGGTCGAAAATATCTTCAAAGAAAGCCAGCTGTCCAATTCCCGCCAGCTATCTGTTTGGCACTATTGAGCCGGCCAGCCCCAAAACACACGGTCGGACCCAAAAATGAAAGGCTGGCTCTAAAAGGCACAAATTCACTATTTTTCATTGAAAGCCAGCCGGATCTAAATGGACCCAGCTAACTCAAAAATCTGCATTTCAGGCCCAACTTCAAACGAGCATATATCCCTCATTCGGACTCAATTTTAGGTGATTCTTGAGTCTAAATTGAAGCCCCAGAAGTCTAATTTCCAATGGTGGTAGCCCACATATAAATTATAAATGTACAAAGAGATATGCTTAATTTAGTGAAGGCTGCTCATTTTTATCTTAACGGATTGATGCCCAACTTTTTCCTAAACTAGTTTTCTTCCATCCCTTCCTATTTCCTTCAACTCCAAACCTATAAATTAGATGTTTTTAAATATTTTTCAAAGAGTTCACCTCCCTTCCATGTATCTCCACTTTGTCCTTACTCGGTTTACCGAAAAGTGCAATATTTTAAATGAAATGCAAGCCTCAGAACATCTAGAAACATTTGGAAAAATATTTTGAAAAAGAGGGTTTTAAGGTTTAAAATAGTTTTGGTCAAAATGGGGTATAAGGTTTGGGATTAGAGCTTGAATCCAAATTTCTTCGCTAAGAATTCAAAAGATTACACAGTATAACTTTCATCATCAGTTGTTTGGAATAAAGCGCTTAAGTCTTAAGGGCGGTCAAAAATAGGGTGTCTATAGCGCCAAACACTCACGAAATTTGTTACAACATTTCATGATTACACCCCATCGAGATGAGATAGACACTTGTGTTCTTGAGTGATCATTCTGCAGTGAGCAATAATTTTCCAAAATTCTTCCCCAAAAATGAGCGTAAGATTGCGAATTCCAAACAATTGGGTTTTAGTAATGTGACACCGAGATCTACAAATTGCCACATATTTTTAAGTAGTGAATGATTTTCCTCTCTTTGTTTTTGATAAACTTCCATACTGATTATGTGAAAAAATACAAAAAAAAAAAAAACAAATTATGTAGATTGAAGATAATATGTATTCAAATGAGATTGGTTGTTAGTTTTATAACGAGTACAAATATGACCTTTTTTTATCTGTTTAAATTATTACCGTTAAAAACCAGTATTTCAAACATTTCTCAATTGGAGGAAGAAAAAAAAAAAAAAAGAGTCGTTGCTTAATTTTTGTATTCTAATAACAAAAGAGCACCGTTGGATTAAACAATCCAACGGTCCAGATTGATCTTTCTATCTTATCTCTCTTACTGTCACTCTGACTCTCTTGATTCCAAAACCACCACCCTTTACTCTGCTCTCTCTGTCTCTCTACCCATCTTCAATGCCTCTCCACAACCAGTCTTCATCTCTCTCCCTCGCTCTCACTAATTGCAGCTTTCCTCACTCACTCTCTCCCTCTATGTCTCATCTGCCGTTGCTCATCACCACAACCACCGCCCTTAACCACAACAACCACCAAACCCTCAGCAACAACCACCACAATCGCCGATCTCCAACCATCAAACCCCAAATGTCCTTCTCTGTTCTCTAACCCTCTTCTCCCTCTGTCTCTCACCTTCTTCATCACCACAACCACCATCATAGTGAAAGGAACCACCACCACCACAACCAACAGAACCATCAACACTTGGACCGCCGATCTCCAACCCTCAAACCCTTCGGATCTTTCTCCGATCTCCAACCCTCTTCTCTACCACAACCCCCTATCTCTCACATTCTTCCTCCTCGGAACCCTAACCCTAACGATCGAACCCCTCTATTCGAAACCCTAATGATCATCACTAACAGAGAGGGATCTCCAACGATCGAAATCCTAACCTCTTCTCCAACGATCCCTTTCCGACAGTGATGATCCAAACCCGACACCCTAATAAAGACCTGTTCCCCTACGATCCCTCTCTATCAGTGATGATCCAAACCTGAAACCCTAATGAAAACCATCCAAAGAACACGAACAAGATCAACCCTAATGAAGATCATTTCTAAATTTTTTTTTTTTTACTTCACTGTGTTTATTTTTAATTTTTTTTTTTTTTTTTGTTTTTTGCTTGAAATTGCTGAACTTGAAATTTTGCTTGCTTGCTTCTGTTTTGAAATTGTTCAATTTTGTTTGCATGCTTGAAATTGCTTCTGTTTGAAATTTTGCTTGCTTGCTTGAAATTGTTCAATTTTTTTTTTTTCCAGAAATTCTGCTTCTGTTTTTATTTTTTGTGGTTTTTGTTGAAAATTACTTCTGTGTTTGGAAAGGATGATGAGAGGGAGGGAGTGAGGAAACGGTTGGTTGAAGCTGACTTGGCAACTTTGGCAAAGCTTATGCCATATTTGACACAAACTTTAACGTTTACCAAAGATAGCAACTGCTAAAACTTATCATTGGAGGTGGCTTCTATGAATTGCTGCCATAATTTGGAAAATAGCAACTCTAATGGCAAGCCATTAGAGATACTCTTAGGTAATGAATAGTAGTAAATTGTCAAATTATAGCAATAGTGCTCCAATGATCAAATGTCATTTTGACAAATCTCAACCAACTTTCTCTCTAATTTTGTATGTGTTGTGTGGATATAGGTTTTTTAATAATTTTTTATTATTTATTTTGTCTTTTGTAACCTTTTTCAAAGTTGTTCTAAAAAATTAAGTATTTACATTCGAACACAGATCTAAACACAAAAACTAGTTGGCTAGCCAGAGTCTTTTGGTCGCCGCGGTAAACAATTTTTGTGTTTAGCTGTGCAAAAATTTAGGTAGCGTTTGGTAGAGTTTTCTAAATATGATTTGAGAGTACGAGTTCTATTTTGAGTTTGTGAGTTTTGGAATTATAATTTGAGTATAGAAAATTTATTTGGTTATGATTTTTGAATAGTGTTGAATTGAATTTTGAAAGTTTGATGTGACATGTGAAGTAAAAAAATTTATTTGGTTATAGTTTTTTTTATGAGTTTTAAAACTTAATTCAAAAAGTTATAAATCATAATCAAATATACAACTCAAAACTCAATTGAAATTTTGATCAACATTTATAACCAAACTCTTTTTGAAATTCAATTCAGAAAATCAATTAATAATTTTCTTTTCAATTAATTTTTTTTTGAAATAATTTTTTCAATTAATTTGCTTTTCAATTAATTTGTTTTCCAAATAATTTTTTTTAAAATTTATTTTTTCAATTAATTTTTATTTCAATTACTTTTTTTCCAATAATTTTTTTTGAAATAATTTTTATTGCAATTATTTTGTTCATTTATTTTTTTTCAATTAATGTTTTTCAGTTTTTTTTTTCAATTATTTTTTTAAATTAATTTTTTCCGAATTTATTTTTATAATTAATTTTTTTTAATTATAATGTGTATGATCCCAATGTCATAAAATAATAAAAAATAAATATAAATTTTTTAGACCTGAATAAACATATTTTTTTGTTTATGTGTGTTAAATTTAGACAATAAATATTATGTTCAAAGCAAACGCGTTTGTAATTTATATTTTTTTTTAAATAAATAAAAACTAATTAATAAATTTTTGGTAAATAGAAACCAGAAATATAAACATTACCAATGCTACCTAAATATTTTTTTCATTTGTTATATTTTATCACTTTTATGAAAAACCCGTAAATCTATACCATTGTTTTCACCTTCATTATTGTACCTCACCTGTCCATTTCACTGTCAATTGCACCCATAAAAGAGAGACCCGTGAAGTGGAAGTACCATCAATAATATTAGTATGTGATGGGTTTGACATTGAAATAACCACATTACCCCTCTTTCAGTGAATACTAAATTCATATGTAAGAAAAAAATAAAAATGAAAACATGGCAATTTAACTCATATTCTGCAGAGCCATCAGCCCTCTGCAAAACCTCAGTTGGGTCAGCTTTGATTAAAAAATTAATTAATTAATTAAAAATAAAAATAAAAAGCCAAAACTCAACAGTATGTTTTTGACCATTTGTTTGACCGAAACTCTTTATATCACTCTGCTAACCAACAATTTCACTTCACAACTTTCAACAACACCATCTTCATTCCAACAACTTCGTTACTTCACTACTTTCACCAACTTCTTCACCATTTTCATTGACATTCATTATTCAAATAGTATCAAAATAGTATCAATACCCGAACCATATAACCACCTCCTCCACCACCTACCTCAATTAATTTCACAATCAATTAATTTCAAAAATTCAGTCTATATTTTTACAATTCATATCCGTGTACAACAAGAGACCAAGAGCTTTGATCAAAGGTTCCTTCAGATCTGTTCACAATTTCAGAGCTGTAGAAGTAAGCCAAACAGTGCAGCAAACAAGTCGACCCGGCGGTCAACCGATAGGTCATTCGGCTAGACAACCGGTGGGTGCTACGTCGGTGGGTGCTACGCTGGACAATCGCACTATTGTAATTTTTTTATTTTATTTTATAATTGAAGATGTATTACTTGATTATAATTTATGTAGTGGTCATTTTAGTTATGAATGGAAAAAAAATATATGGAGGACAAACTCTGCATGTCAAATGTACGTAACAATCCAATAAATTTCATATATCTTCATTGAGGTTAATTATGTTTCCATGTCAATAATTATAGGCATCACCATTATATTGAAATTTTTATAAATAATAATATAACTTATCATAGTCTCTTTACTTTCAATCAAAATAACCATTATTGTTCTCATAATTTTAAAAATGTCATTGACATTTCACTTTAAATAATATTTTATAATTTTTTTATTTAAAATATTTTCTTTATGTTTGAAAAAAAAAATTCCAAAACCCAGGGGGGGCACATGACCCCCTGGCCCTTGAGTGCCTCCGCCCCTGTTTGCGACTATTTTTAACTAATAGCGTCACGTAATATAATGTTACCGTTACACTCAATATCTTTTTTTAGTACAACATACCATACAATACAAGTAATGCCTACACAAACAAATTCATACATAATGAAATGATTCAACGTAGATCTTTCACTTTAAAATAAAATACTATTGAAATTTTTTTTATTTACAATAATGTTATTATCATATCATTCTTGTGAAATTTTTATATATGAATATAATATTCCGTTTTTTTGGACGTAAAATATTTTTTACGATTTTTTTTTTTTATAGAAAATGTTTTCCATAGAAAATATTTTTTTTGTGTTTGGTAATGATAGTGATGGTAGTGGTAGAACAATGGTGGAGGTGGCGGTGGTGGTGGTGGTGGCATGATGGTGGCGTGGTGGCAGAGGTGAGAGTGGTGATGGTGGTGGTATGGTAACATTAGTAAAATTTTAATCTGAAAAACATTTTTCACTTTTTAAAAATTGAAAATATTTTCTATCAAAACACACTTGTTTTCTATGAACAATAGAAAATATTTTCTGTTAATTTTTATTTTTTGTTTTATTAAATTTAAATAAATATATGTATTTTATAAAATTAAAAAAAAAATCATTATAACAAACGGAACGTAAATTTTCATATAACAAGCCCGGTCGCCTTGTTCGAAAATCCAATGCGATGCCCCGATTTGCCTCTATTTTCATTTGTTCTCAGAAACTTGCACCAAGCTCCAGAAAGCTGAAACTTCACCTTGGGAATCCTGTGGGAGGGTGGCCGACCACTTTTGGTCTCTAGAAACACCTGCCGACCACTTTTGGTTGTTGAAAAACCAGAAAAGTGGTCGGCCAGCTACTTTTTCTGGCTGGCCGGCCAGTTGTTGCTGCTGAATCCTAATTTTCTGCAACAGAGAGGAAAAAAGGGCATGGCAATGTATTTGCAAGATATGTGTGCACAACCACCCTCCCTATCATGTCATGAACTCAAAGGGGTGTGGTTCTTGACCCTCCGGCCACCAATTGCGCATTTCAATGCATGATGGCCGAGAGGCGAAGTTGCACAATTTAATATGAAATGAATGCACAAGTAAACACATAAAGCCTAAAACTCTATCATGTATGATCAAGAGCGTCGGTGACCGGGAATTAAGGCACGTTTTATCACTTTAAGTATGAAATGTCCCTCGTTTCCCGTGTTTGGACTAACTCCTATTCCAAACACAATGCAAGCAAGCATGGCATACACAATGCGACTCGATCATGCAAGTATGCAATATGACTTAAGCATGCAAACATGCAATGCAATGTAACAAGGCTAATGGCATGCACAATGCTAAAGCATGTAACAACTAGCGTACACAATGCTAAATGCTAAAAACTAGGTGGCATACTCAATGCAAGGCATTCATAAGGTTCTAAGCATAATGTAATGCATGCATGCACAATGCAATGCAATAAGGGCAACTTATGTGATATACCAAGCATGGCATGCTCAATGTAATATACATGGTATACTCAATGGACTTAAACCAAAAGGGTAGACCTCAATCATGCCCAATCAGTGGCCATTGGTGATGAAATGAAGGCACATAAAGCAAGGCATGCATGCACAATGCATTGGCCATCAAAGAGGCCAAAGAGCACAACTCTTAAGAGTGCTCAATGAGTGACAGAAGTGGAAGTGTAACAACACTAAGTGTACTGAAATGAAGCAAGAAATGATGCCAAATCATTCAAACAATATAAGTAAAGCATGCTAGGGTCCTAAGGCATGAAAGCTAGCAAAGAGCAACACAAAGGAGGCATGCAATACATGGCACAAGTGCATGAACTAAGCATGAACAGAGCTCAAGTAGGTCAAAACAAAAACCAAAACATGCTGAGATAAGGGCCCAAAGGCCTAGGCATGCAAGCATACGAGCTAAGCCATAAGCTAGGCAAACAAGGACAATACTTAGAGGCATTCAAAGCATGAATGAAGTAGGAACAAAAACATGCTATAAGCTCTGAAATGTCATGTTAGATGATGCTAAATCATGTACACAACACAAATGAAGTATGCAATGGTGCTCAAAGCTTGAAGCAAGCAAGAGCACTTGTACTACAAGTATACAAAACATGAAGCATGTGACCAAGGCAACCCAAAACAGTCCTAGAACATGTTAAAATGAGTCTAAAACATGCATGGAAAGAGGCCAAAACATGCTAGCATGAGGGGCATGAGACATGATACATACAAGGCAAATAAGGTAGATTACACTACACCTATTAAGACCAAGTATGGGATGACTTAAGCAATAAAAATCATAGTTATATCATGGCATAATAACCCTAAAAAACCATTAAAATGGTGGCTCGCAAGCTATGGCATGAAGGCATACGCAACGGTTCATGTTAAGGCATAAAGGGGCAAACCCTCCAACGCATTGAATGAGTAACAAATGTGAATGCATGGCCATGAAACATGGACTGAAATAACATTACAAATGATGTCAAATCATTGAAATAATCCAAGTAATGCATGCTAGAGGATTCAATACACAAAGCTAACAAGCTAGATTGAACCAAGGCTATACAAAGCAAGTCATGCATGACCAATACAACACAAATCAGATCTTAAACATGCTAAAACATGAACGAAGTCTTCTTTAAGCTAAGCCAAAAGCATGCTAAAATGACATGTTACAACATGATGCATGTTAGGCTATTTCATGGGATTGCACTACAAGTGCATAGAGCATGCAAAGGCTAACCAAACCAAACCCTAACAAAGGTATGATATGGCCAAACATCACCAAAAAAATGCTGAAATGGAAAGAAAACAAGCTAGAATGACATGCTACTTCATGAAGCATACAAAGCTAGTTTAAGGGATTTACACTACAAGTGTATTAGGCATGCAAGAGCCAACCAAACCAACCCAAAACTGATCTAAGGCATGTTAAAACAACACCAAAAACCCACTAAGATGGCTCCAAAACAAGTTAGAAAGACATGCTCAAACATGAGGCATACAAGACTAGATTGTGTGATTTACACTACAAGTGTATTAACCATGCATGGAGTGACCAAAGCAAGCAAAAACAATGGTATGCCACATAAAAATAACCACAAATACAAGCTAAGATATGGTCAACATACACTTAGTAAAGATGCTCAAACATGAGGCATATTAAGGCATGTATTGAAGATGCAAGGAGAGGGATGGCCCTCCCCTTCTTAGGACCTTAAAACACCATCCCCACCACTGAAATCCCTCTGGATTTCAGTGGTGAGAAGGCCAAAACAAGGTGGTCCCGAAGCTCACAAAAAAGGCTAAAAAACAAAGCCAAACAAGGCCTAAAAGGGGGTAAACAACCCCAAACACAAAAGTGATCTTAACAAAGATCAAAAGCATGCAAAAATAGAACTTTTATCAGTTATAAGTCAAGCTTAAAACAGTATGAAAGATAGGCTAAAAGCTTAAGCAAGAAAGGGGGATTTAAAGGTCAAAAGCTCACCCTTGAAGACCCTCTTTATAACTGCAACTCCAGCAGGTTTTTCAAGCTTAAGACAACCCAAGAACACCAAAATCAGCCCCTAAGCACCTCAGTAGCAAAAGGATGGTGTTTGAGTGTGTGTTTGTGTGTTAAAGTAAGACAAATCTACACTTTAAGGCATGAAAATGAAGCAAACAAGGCAATATAGTACAACACTATATCTATCATCTTCCCTCAGATTTTTTTGAACCTGGAGGAGGGAGGAGGAGCCTCCCTCTTATAGAAGAGGAAAGCCAAAGCTTCTTGGAGAAGCTAAGCTTGAATGCCATCCCTCCATACACGTGTATGGAGGATGGCTCAAATGCTCTCCAGCTGTGCCAGCTGTCCCAAAATATCTCCAAAAATGTGTCAAAAAGCAGCCGACCACTTGAAGTGGTTGGCCTGCTAGTTTAAGTGGTCGGCCGACCACTTTAAGTGGTCAACCAGAGCAAAAATTGGTCGGCCACAGGTGGGAGAGGTCAACACACTAAATGCAAGGTGGTGGTGTGGTGGCCAACCAGAAAAGATGTCCAATGACCAAGAAAGCCAGTTATCTGACAAGAAAACTAGCTAGAAAAAGGAAAAGTGGTCTCCAAGGAGAAATACTGGTCTCTCACCCTTGTACCACCTTCCAAACAAGGAAACAAGGTTTGCACCAAAAAAAACCAAAGCGGATGCAAGACAGAAATCGAGAGGCGAAACACGCGGCCAAAAGCCCCGAAAACTAGCTAACGAGCATCAAAAGTGGTATGCAACCACAAAAGTGGTCTCCCGGACCACAGTGTTCCTCTAGGCAGAGGCAACAAGGTGTGGTTCAAAAATCACGCCAAACGGAAATGTTAAGCGGTCCCGAGACAAGGCGCGCGGCCAAAGGCTTCAAAAACTGAAAACTAGTCTCCAAACGGGAAAAAGTGGCCTACGACCACGAAAAAGTAGTCTATGACACAGAGAGATGGTCTACAAGACCACTCCCTCCTCCGGAAGGGAAAACAAGACTTGGTCCGCAATCCGAGCCAAAGCACAAAAAGTTCGAGCCCGGAGGCAAGGCTCTCAGCCAAAACTCCGAAACCTCAGAACGAGCACAACATGCACCATCACGAACGCTCAATCGATGACATCTGAGTCTTAAGGTCGGTCAAAAAATGAGGTGTCTACAGAAAGGTAAATCTACCTTCTCAATATGATCCTTTGTTTGTTGGCAGACTAGAGACGATGGGATGGCTACCTTTAACCAATTTACCACAAAAGATATATCCACGTCTTGTGTATTATTTTACCTTCACTTAAGACCTCCTGAGGGAGCAATTGGAGAGAATAGTTTGACATCTTACGTGAAAGTAAACTAATCACACTGAACCCCACCTTTGGCACAAATTATTTTAGTTCAGTCAAGGGATTTGCAAAGTCATTTTTAAAGTGAGGCTGACCTAGTTAACATGGTTGGTGATATAAGTGAGGTTTATACTACAATTTGTAAGAATCGATTTAACCGGCACTAATTTACAAGCACGACTTAAAACCCCATCTTCGTATTCTTCATCAATGGATAGTCGAAAATGTCATTCCCAAAAAAGGACATTTTGATGTTGTTCCATTTATATAATGTTTATTTGTTATACTGTTTTGAAGTTGGACAAACATTAGATTTATGTTAATACTACTGCAGGAAATGGTGGTTGCGAATCTTAGTACTCTCAGTGGCCGGTCACTACCTTTTGGAGCTCTATTAACCAAAATTTTCAAAGCTCATCATGTCAAGCTTGTAGGTGAAGCAGATGTGAAAATCTCTTCACCAATTTCAGAGTATACACTAACCCAAGCTGGTGGCGCTGACAACTTATTGGTATCTATTAATGTTGCAAATGCACCAATAGCTGATGATCCCGAAGACCCCAATGAAAATGCTATTGTCACGACCCAAACCCGCCCCTATGAGTTTAGCATCGTAACTGGCCAGTAATCCTTAGATTACCGAAGGCCTCTGAACAGATTAACAAAATTAAGGAGCTAGCGGAAGCAATTACATAAATATAGTTGTCCAATGAGCTGTGATGACTTATATGAAACGGAATATTTAAAACTTTATATATATAACCATAAGTCAACCATACATTATATTATACCCACACACATTACAGTATCTTAAGCACAGCCATCGAAAATACAAAACAAGTCTTAATATGTACAGGACCAACAGAACTCGAATACAAGGCACTTCGGGAACCTCCGCGTGAGGCACAATGGTTGGCTGACAACAGAACACCGGGCTAGACAAAGCCTTCAGGCTCGAACTCCAGAATGCTCACCTATATACATATATATACAAACAATGAGCTAAAGCCCAGCGAATAACATTAAGGTAAAGGGGTTAGTGAACGAAATCCGTACATATCATATTCATAAAACAGAACAGAGCATAATCAGTCTTGTATCAAAACATAACAATGGTACATCCCATTGAACATATCACATAACGTCTTCCGACTAGAGTAATCGGTTCCGGATACCGATTAAACACATATCACCACAATGAAGTGGCTAACGAGATCAAGTAACTTGTATGTCATGGACCCGCATTTTCATGCCGTCCCCTATGACTTGGGACTATCTATGGATGCCATAATAGATTTCAAACTTGGGATGTTCGTTCACGTAAAACAGATATCATAACAGAAATCATTAGCTTATCACATTTCATTTGAAACATAATTCATATGAACGTATCTTTACGATAACGTTACTCATAGTGGTTCTAGTAGGCGGTCAATCAATCTCCAGGCGTTGACCTACAATCACAAGAGTACATAACATAAGCACATCTTATCATTACACATTCAAGTGGCCATTAAGGCTTAGCTTTCATTACTTCGATTTAGGTTCATTCTTAACACATTACTTAACACACACACACACACACACTTGAAGCCTCGGGACTTAGTACATTTATTCCCTAGCGTGCTTCTAATCCATAACCTCATTACTATGGCTTAACTAAGGCTTAGGAATGCCTAAGATGCAATGAGGATGCCAAAACATGCCTTGGAATACTTAGGTAATTTTCTGAAAAAGAAGGTCCCCGCTCGAGCGTAGCTTTTCTCGCTCGAGCGGCGGACATGCAAAATGAGAGGGGGTCGTCGAGCGTGACTTCCCTCGCTCGAGCGACCTTCAAACTTGGAAAAAGTACTGGTTGGTCGAAATCACGCTCGAGCTACAACTCCCATGCTCGAGCGTATAGACAACATGCAAAAGGGTTCGCGCGAGCGTCCAAGTGGTCGCTCGAGCGGAGAGCTCATGTTTGAAGAAAAAAATACTGAGAGCTCGCATTCTCCGCCTCGAGCGCAGGTTTTCGCTCGCTCGAGCGGACTGTAAAAATCTGGGTTTCCAAAATAGAGTTTGAGCTTCGAATGCTATTTTAATGGTATGTTCATGCAAAGCTTGATCAAGAATACTCGGAAAAGCTTTACTAAAAAACAGATACATAGCCTTTTCAAACCTTTAGCTCAAAACTCATGGATTTAGCAAATTTGAACTTGTAAGCTCATGCATGAAAGATTTTCAAATCATTTTCTTGCTTCCTTCAAAACATGCAAATGGTGATCTACACACTCATGAGTTCTGAAGCTATGAACATACTAAAAACTTACATGCATGCAAGGATTCTAAGAGCAATCCCAAGACATGAATGAACAAGGTATAATCCTCCATAACATGCCAACAAGCCATTTTCTTGCTCAAGACCTTCATTTCAATTTCATGAGAATGGTTCAAAGATGAGTTGAAATCATGATGCATGGAAGCTAGCTACAGAAGATATGCTAAGGACTCATACTAGAGCTTGATTTCAGAGTGTGGGAGTGAATCCTCTCAGTTTCCTTCCTCTTCTTCAACCTCTTGAGCTCACTCTCTCACTCTTAGCTAAACTCTCTCTCTCTCTCTCTCGTCTAAGGCCAACTCTCTCAACCAGAGGACTAGAGGAGCAAGAGAATGGCACAAAGACTCTCTCACTTCGGCTGAAGTTAGCACAACACCCACCTCACTTCTTGAGCACACTACACGTGCA
Organism: Camellia japonica; assembly: GCA_030407325.1. Classification (NCBI taxonomy): domain Eukaryota; kingdom Viridiplantae; phylum Streptophyta; class Magnoliopsida; order Ericales; family Theaceae; genus Camellia; species Camellia japonica. The sequence continues at coordinate 61,394,735 of JAPPVO010000002.1, forward strand.
CAACACTGCAAGCTTCCAACTCACACACAGAATTTTATCCCTACACCAACACTACAAAAATGCCTCAAACATTACACACTAAATCACTCTTGATCATTAATAGGATTAGGTTAGGTATCACTTGTGCATTATTTAATCAGATATATAAGTAACCTTAATTTATTCATGTTGGCACGAAATTCAATTAATCCAAAATAGTTTCCATCAAGGTTCCATTTACTCACATGCGATTTTTATCAAACCGAATCCATTTTTAATAAAATTTGCCATGGTGTTCTAAATGTAATCAATTTCGATTTCGAATGCCGATAAGGCTTTCAATTTTCATTTTAAGGCGGAATTCCCGACAGATATTTTATAAGTAATAGACAAAAGGCCAAATATCCTGCAGATTACATAGCAAACCCATAATTTATTTAATCCGCTTAAGTAACATCCTTAATTACTGATTAGTGGCTAATTACGGGTCAGGGTTATTACAGCTATGCCACCAAATCAACAACCCCAATACTGGCTAATTATTTGGCGCTGAAACAAGAACGACACAATAAGCGCGTACAATGGGAACAACAAATGGAAAATCAGTTCACTGCATTGGGTAATTGATTCGATGCATTTGCCGCCGCTCAAAACTCACTAATTCAACAATTTGGTGAGTTTCGTGTTGACATTGAAAGACGTGATGAAATTACAAGTAACTGCATTGATCAGATTGACCATCGAGTGACTCAGGTCTACCATCACTACTTTCCTCCACCTCCACCACCACCTGACAGCGATTAAATGGTTGACACATGTTATGATTTTTAGTTGTGTTACAGATGTACTCGTATTTTCTGTTCTTATTTGTTTGTTTCTTTTTCTTTCTTTCTTAATTTTTTGGTTCATGGATGTAAGTACCATTTGTCATTGTATTTTGTTTGTGTATTTTTTTTTTCGTATAATTCACTGATGTCAATTTTTATTTTTAAAAGATGCACCTATCTGTTTATTTTAGTTTGTTTTTATTTTATTTTCATTTTTTTTTTTAACCAAACTCTTTCAAATTTCAATTCAAAAAATATTTATTAATAAAAAAAATACTGTTAACCAAACTATTCTTAAAATTTAATTGAAAAAATTAATTGTTAAAAAAAATAACAGTTATAACCAAACTGTTTTTTTTTAATAACAGTTAATCGAAAAAACATTGTTAACCAAACTGGTTTTTTTTTAATAATTTTGTTTTACTGAAATATTTTAATATTTTACAACAAAATTATTTTTTTTTATATTTTTTTACAAATTATGGTAGATTTGTAGAACACCAACGGGTAGATGAATTTTAAACTGGTTTTATTTTTAATAATTTTGTTTTACTAAATATTTTAATATTTTACAACAAAATTATTTTTAAAAAAATTATGGTTGATTTTGTAGAACACCAACGGGGCAGATGAATTTTAAACTAGTTTTTTTTCTTTTTTTAGTAATTTTGTTTTACTGAAATATTTTAATATTTTACAACAAAATTATTTTTTTATATTTTTTTAAAAATTATAGTTGATTTTGTAGACAACGAGAGGTAGATGAATTTTAAAATGGTTTTTATTTCCACGCCAACAAAGCAGACTTATCCAACTATTGATTTTCTCGCGTACAATCCCACGTACTATTATGGCTGATTTTTTAGAACACCAATGTGGCAGATGAATTTTAAAATGTTTTTTTTAATATTTTTGTTTTACTAAAAAATTTTACAACAAATTTTTTTTTAAAATTATGGTTGATTTTTTTTTAATATTTTTGTAGTTTTTTAATATTTTCAAATGTTTTATACATTAAAAAAAATGTAATAATACATACAATACTACAAAATTCACATTATTTCTTCACATCACAAATCTACCCATGGCCAACATGATTTTGCACATAGTAGTAGCAATTGCATCCCTAAGTTCGATTTGTACGTCAACCCATGTTGTGACATATCAACATAGTCAGCTTGGCCTCCAACAAACCCGTCTGTTGCCGCTTCAGCCGCCATTTCGTTATCAACTTCCATGAAGAATGGGTCCATAGCTGCATGTAAACGGATCCAATTGTGCACTACACAACATGCAATCACGAGGGGTCCTTGTCTCGTGGACTTGTAATTTGGCATGGACCACAATATTGGAAAGTGCTTCTTCAGAACACCAAATGATCTTTCTATGACATTGCATAAAGACGAATGTCGATGGTTAAACAATTCCTTAGGTCCAGAATAATGACGGCTATGAAACTCTTCCAAGTGATAGCGTTGGGAATGAAATGGGGCAAGAAATCCAGGCATGTTCATGAAGCCGACATCCACTAAATAATACTTGCCTACATGTAAATAATGTAGGCAATGCTCTGTCAAATACATGTACACAAAATCAACATTTAAGACAGTACAGTGTGTTATTTGGTGACAGTCACCATCGGGTGAATTAGGAAATGTAGATCAGTTCTTGTAATTGAGTTAACTAAAATTGCATTGTCGTGGCGCTACATTCCCATTCAGAATTGATAATGTGAACAACATGTCGAAGTCACATAGCTGTGATACATTTTGCGATACCGTAGCTTTGCGACCACGGAATGTATTCTGTCTGACGCTGGGACTCATGCATCCACCAATGTACCATCGATAACACCGACACAATGCTACTTGAAATATATTAGTTTGACATTAAACGCGAAACAAACCTAGATATTACTTGTAAAACATAAATAATAATAAAAATAATAATAATATTCGTTACTGTTATTGAAAACTCACAAGACAAACATGTAGGCATACCTTGAACCAGGGAAAAAACCTCCTATCATTTAAAATTTTTGATGGTATCTCATCTTGGTTACGTGGTTTGATAACCATTGATACAAGCTTGCACAGTGCCTGCATAATGATTTTGATGTGCCGACAAATTGTTTCAGTGAAGTGTTGAAATCTATCGGCTAGTAGTCTATGCCGGTCATTTTGTGTGAAAGTGTACAAAAAAATGCCAAGTGATTCCTCAACACTGATATGCATATTTTCAGTTTCGACAAAGTCATTTTGAAGTAAGGTGTCTTTCAATAAAATAAATGTTTGGGTATCCATTCGTATGATATCCATAATTGTTTCTAGATGGCCATTTAATAAACTGAAGATGTAATCATCACTTTGAATGGATAAGGCGTATCTCTACTGGTTGACGCATTCATATGCTCATTCATAAAAGCAATCTCAAAAAGTCATAAAATCTTCAATAACCTCAACCTCATCCTCCTCTGATGACTCTCCATTGCATTGTTTTTTGTGTCAGATGACATTATTTCGGTTACATGACAATAACGCATATTTAAAAAAAAATGATTAACATGCTAACTGTTACCATTATTGTGAAACTAAAATAACCACTGCCTACAATTTGTCGGCCTTAGTTATTTATCAAACAAGATGGAAACATACATGCGAAGAAAAAACATATTAATATTTAGTTATGGTCGTTACTACTACCTTTTCATATTGTATGCTGTGTGTAAAATTGAAAGTTTAAGCAAAAATAAGAAAACAGACATGAAAGAACGCAGAAGAATAAAATCACATCTAAATGTAAAACAGAAACAATTTTAAAAAATATAGAAATAAACAAAGAAAGACGGATAAAAAAGAGCATGTTCAGGTGAAAAAAAATTAATAAGAACACATAACATCATCAAATCATGTTAGATAACCACAAAAAAGAACCGCAAGCTCGATCAAGCCACAACTTCTCCCTTCACTGCAAAACTAGGATTATAACTAGGCGGCATATGGGCAGAAGTAGCATAAAAAAACCTCCGTCATTCTTGTCTTTGAATAGTGTCAGTGCCCTAATGTACTGGACCGGAGGCATGTCCCCAAGCTCTAATAGGGCATCTTGACATGCATCAAGAGAATAGTCATCACCACCTGCACTTACAGCCTCTGTGTCTGTTGATCGGGCACGGGAATGTTCCGTTTTTGCCTGAACATAGGTAGTGAAAACTATGCAGACATCATCAAAGCCACTTGATCGTGACCTTTTAGAACGACCACTATCAGGTTGACTCTTTGTAGGGCCCCTCTTGTGACTTTTGTCGTTCGATGGTTCTATGTACTCATCACTGAATAAGTCAACAATAATAGGTTCGGCCGCATTACTCCCACTAACTCCAGGAGACCAAAATTTATTAAGCATTTCATCCTCTTCATCAGAGTCAAGGGCTCTTTGTGTGGATGCACGAGCCAAGGCCCCTGTGGCACAACAGTTTTCAACAATTTCGGCCATTTCTTGAAAATACTCAAATCCTTTTGTCCTAAATTTCTTAACATTTTTTGATGCCTACAGCAATTGAAAATATTAAAAATAAACGTTCTATATGTGTGATCAAATATTACAAAAAAAATTGAAAAGGGTATAGGTTAATTCAATACCTTATCTCAAAATTCATCGGGTGCAACAACCGTTCCTACAATGAGATCCCATCCCAGACCGGTCTGTGCCTACAATCGCTTAAAGGTTTGGTAATTAGCTTTCAGTCGCTGATATTTCTATCTCACCTGTTTTGGTGCGTATCGAAACCCATACAAATTTTGCAACTCAGTTGCAAAATGATTCCAATGCCTAACTGTCCACATAGTACTGTGACCTGTTGTTTGATTTTTTTGTACCTCGTCTCTCAACATATTTATTAGCTTCATTGTGTCCTGATTGTCATCAGAATTGTTGTCATCTATCTAATAACACACAATTTATATCTAAACAAATCTAAATTTGATATTAAAAAATAAAAATGCAAGATTCATCTCTAATTATGTTTTGGTAAGAAAAAAAGTTCATCAACTGAAGTTGTTAACAGTGTTGGGAAAAATAGATACAACAAGAAAAATCAGAATATTGCTAGGAAAAAAAATTCATCAATTGAAGTTGTTAACAATGTTGGAAAAAATAGATATAACAACAAAAAGCAGAATATTGCTAGGAAAAAAAATTCAACAATTGAAGTTGTTAATAGTGCTAGAAAAAACAGATATAATAAGAAAAAACAGAATATTACATGCAAAATGTTCGTGAAAGAAGTGTGTACAGTAGACAATAAACAGAAATAAGCAGAAGGAGAGCAGAAGAAGAAGAAGAGAAGCATCAAAGGGGATAAGTGGCTGTCAACCCAGATGAGAGGGAGCTGGACTGGTGGTACCTGTGGGATGACCAACCAATTGTTCTGGTGGTTGACTGGTTTGACAGATCAAAACCATTTCTGCTTCTCAACTATTACATAGCTGATCGATTGAAGGATTGAAGAATATACGACTAGCAGATCGATTCAAGAATATACATACCAGAGCAGTAGGAGTGGAATAGTTGTCACCGGTGACGGAATGGGTACAGTGGGTGGATGTGCGCTTCTTCGATAGGCGTCTGATTCGAGAATACACTTCACAAATTTGGCCTGACACACATAAATTGGGAATGAATTTGGGGATGTTTAAGGAAATCAGTGAGTAATAATTTAAAATTTGAGAGAAATTTGTGATGTAGTTGACTTCGGTCTTGTCGTTGTTTCGTTGCTCGAAGAGTGAATCTTTCACAATGCACAAACTGCAACTTACTTGATTTGTAGGAGCTAGTAGATGCGATTTTATAGGTGGAGAGGGAGTTCATAGACATAATTTAGATTTGAAGGTCTTAGTTCACAAAGAGCAACACGACCCGTGAAGAATCTTGAGCTGTGATCGTTGCAAGAGAGTAAGACGACTCATGAAGTTCACCTTTAAATTTCTTTCCAAGTAAAGCTTTTTAGAAGTTTAGCTTTAAATTTCTTTCACGTGAAACTTTTCAGAAATGGAGAATATCAAAGACACAGAGTATGTACCATTGGAAGCTTTTTACAGTGGAGAAACGAATGAAGAAATCTGCCAAACGGGAAGTGGAGATGTATTTTGAATTGTATGGTGGAATTACGATTTGAAAATTGTATCCAAATGTGAAGCGCAAATGTACGAGTGAAAATATATTTTGAGAATACAATCAAACACAGCCTTAGTTTTTTAGGAGGAAAGGAGGAAGGAAACGGTTGATTTTGGCTAAATTGGCATATATGGCAACTGTCAAAATTGTGTCAAATTTGTTATAAGCATTGATATTTGCCAAATTTGGTAGCTACCACATTCAACCATTGAAGAACCACTTTTCAAAACCAGTTTATATAATAGTAATGGCAGTTCCAATAATAAATCATTGGAGATACTCCAAGGAGGTGTTTGGCATTTGTTAAAATAACACGTGTTATATTAACAAATTATCTTATTTGAGTAACAATCATTTTTTTTTAGTCACATCACATCTTTATCACATCACTCCATATTTTATATTTTTTTCATAAAAATTCAAAAAATATACTTATTTAAATCATTCCAAATACCTCCTAAAATAAATTAAAGAAAATTTACCCATAAGTCATAGTTTTTGAAACGTTGAACCATTTAGTCCTAAAAATTTTCTTATGCTCCATTTAGTCCTATTTTTACATCAGCATGATATAAATGATGTAAATGATCTGATGTTTCATTCTATAATTTTAAAATTTATTGAAATCTGATGAACATTAGATGTTTTTTATCCTATATTTTCAAACATTATTGAAATTTGATGAACATTAGATGTTTGAAATCTAATGTTTGTAACATGACTCTGATATTATTAACATTGTAGCTAATGTTATTAATATTGTAATGAGACCTTTCAGTTTATAAGAAAACTTTTAGGACTAAACAGTCATAAATTAAATAAGAAAATTCACTAAAAACAAATAAAAAATCGAATTTTAAGGGAAAAAATCTTATTTTAAAGAGGAACTTTTATAAAGTCCGTAATATTAGATTTTGTAAAATAAAAAGCATACAATATTTTCATAACATTTTCGCAGAAAAGTCTAACACAAAAAACATTTTCCACTATGATTACAAAAAATTTCATCAGAGAACTTAGTTAATAAAAAATCATCTTAAACTTTTCATACTATACAAAGTTAAAAAATGATATTTTACTAATTTTCACTATTTTAAAATTATTTTACTTTTTAAATAAATTTATTTTAATGTATTTAAAAATAAAAAATATATTAAAATATTAAAAAAATTCAAGAAAAACAAAAACTCATTTAAAAACAATTTTTAAAAAATAAAACTAAACAAAACTTGAAAAGGAAACTATTTTTGAAAATTTCAAAACCAAACAGAGGAAATTGATATTGATAAAAGAGATGGATCAGAATACCCTGGCTTGGATTTCTCAATAAAAGAGAACAGCGCTCGGTAATTTCAACTTCGATCATCTGGGGAAATAATCATCACTTCCATCCTTATTTTTCCTTTTTTATTATTTCTAATTTTTCTTAAAACCGAGGAAAAATCGAAGCAACTACAAATAAAGAACAAAAAAAAAAAATTCAAAAAAAGAGAGATGGATCAGAATATCCTGGCTTGGATGTTTCTCGAGAAAGAGAAAGAGCGCTCGGTGATTTCAGATTCGATCATCTGGGGAAATGCTCATCCCTTCCATCTCTCAATCTTTCAATTCGCAAAATCAACACAAAATTGATGAATTCAATTTTTCCGTATCTGAATCTGACTCGATTAATCCTAAAAAAACTTAGGGTTCAAGACACAAACAGAGAAGGTCATACTCAACGCCAATTGTTCTTCAGCGCTGGTAATCACTATCGCACACATCTATATACATAAAAACTAATAATGACTAACCTAGTTCATATACATTGTGCTTGAAGGATTGAAAACCTAATCAAAGGCCATGGCGAGTGCCTTGTGAGATCGATCAGAGCAGCCATGAGAGATGCAAGAAAGAGGCCGCTGTTGTTGTTATATAATGAATGGAGAAGAAGGGAGCGCTTCAAAATAAAAACCCTAGTTCGAGTGTTGATTTGATGGAGCATCATCGGTGGCTGAAAGCTGTCTTCCTCAGCCACGTGTACGGTACTGATTCTACTTGCTGTTTTCGTGTGCTCTTCGTTTAGCGGGAAACGTTTTGGGCCTGATTTAGTTCGATCCAAGCCCAGACAGACTTTCCTGGACTTGGACCGGGCTGACCCATTTGTTAAAAACTTCAAGCCCAAGCCTAGCCTTATGCTCATCTCATGGGACCCTAGGGCTTAGGATTTGGGTTTGAGGCTTTGAGCTTCAGGTTTTAGTTTGTGAATGATTAGTTTAATCAAATAAATAGGAATTTTTGTGTTTTATAGTTTATCTTTTAGGTTAATAGTTTTAATACTTTAGTTATTGCTTTGCTCAAATTTATATTCATTTAAAATATTTAATCTAAAGGCTACTCAAAAATATTTTTCATGATGAAAACAATCCAATAAGCATACACAAAGAATATGTAGATAAAGATATGACATGGAACCTTTAAACATGATACCATGTGCATGTCTTTAATCACATGAAATACCAAAACCATGTACAAACAATTCAAGGGAGAGAGTGAATCGAAAAAAAATAAAAAATAAAAAATCAAGGGAGAGAGACTTACCTAAGGAAAGAGGAAACAACAACAAAAAAAAAAAAAGTTAGGCATATTGATTTGTGTTTTCAATTTTACCACGATTCAATTTATACTATATGATACGACTATATGTATTTTATTATATATGTCTGCCATGTCTTTAAATTACATTTTTAATTAAAAAAATTGTAATCCAATAATTTATATTTTAAAAACTTTGATTTATTATCTTAATTCTAACTCACATTAAATAAAATTTGATATTTAGTATTTTCTAATGTAATAAATTAAAAAAGTTAATGATGAAACATTTACCATGTTAAAATTCCGCACGATACTTTTAAATTGTCAAATTTGATACGATGATAACACACTTTTGAAGTATGTTTCCTGTGTCTAGGTCATCAAATTTTAGCAATAGCATGGTAAAGCACAATGGTGGAGTTGCTTGAAGAAATGGTCATTGTGTTATTTTGATCTCTGTAATTTCAGTTGATTTGATTTTTATCATAAATTCATAATTTTGTTTTAATTTGGTATAATTGATTACAATTATGCACATGAACAACATGTAATGTTTTCATAGACAAAATTATAAACATATTCAACTTAGTAAATTAATAATTTCAACCAAGTCAGTGATGATTTTCCTTCAAAATCCTGATCAACATTACTATCAACATAATTTACCCTTTTTTTTTTGGGAAAATTAGTCTAGGGTCCCTCCCCACTTTTCGTAATGGAAGAGATCCACAAAATTATTTTTTGATGTCTAAGATCACTAAACATAGATCAGAGAAATTTGACTCTTGCCACGATTCCTCTCTCTCTCTCTCTCTCTCTCTCTCTCTCTCCTTCTCTCTCTCTCCTCTCTCTCTCCTACAACCAAATGAACAAAAGCTTCAAGATCTTCGTCTACCCTACCCGTAGCAACTGGGACTTTTGGTGCAGTTATCGGTTTTCGATGTGTCGAATAACCGGTTGGCAAGTCTGATTCTGGCGGCCGCCTCCGTCGCCGTGGTCCCATTTGTACCTCCGCGCCTGAACTCCTCCGATCAAAGACTCCGACATCTTCGTGCTCGTCCTCGTCGGCTGAATCTGATACGAACCATGTGAAGAAGAAATTCGAGGATCGATTCGGTATCTGAGACAACCGGTGATGATGATGATGATGATTCAACGTTGATGCTGAAGATACCCAAGATGTTGACGATGTGACTGTCATTTCTCTGAGCTTGGTCTTCCATCTCCATATTCCGAACCCGGACATCCTCCGAAAAATCAATTTACTAACATTCAATACACACCAGAAATTTACACACAGTTCTAGAACAAAAAGAAAGAAAAATGGACATTGTTCCAAGGCCGAACAGCGTTCTGCAACTCTTGGAGCACAATGAAGAAGAATGTGATTTTCACATCACTGGGACCGATCTTCGAATCAGTGAAAGCGACAGTCCAGATAGCACAGATCTGATTTGATCTTAAGAGTCTTCCTGGAATTACAAACTCAGAAGATTCTACGGAGTGCCAGTCTCCCATATCAGATGCTTCACATCTCTGGCACCAGTAAAGATTGAATGGTAATTCAATCAGTAACAAGCCATAGAAAGTTGTTTCTAAACATAAACCAATTAATTAATATTAAAGGAAAATAAAACTCAAAGCTATATGAATGGGAATCAGAACAAGAAATATTGTTTTATGAAAAATCTTTCTCTGAATTTTTATGCATAATTAGCCATTCCTTCATACGGATGACTCACATTACAAATCTTTCTCTGAAGTTTTTTTACTAGTGTAGATTGAAATTAATAGGTACTAATCTTTAGATTGAAATGTTCAATCTTCTCTGGATTGAGATTTTCTCTGGGTGTTCAAATTTCTTTGAATTGAAATTTTCTCTGGGACATGACAGATTTGCTTTTCTACAAGGAGCAACTATCACTCTGTTTGTTGAATTAAAGGAGATGTAACAGCTGCTGAATATGGTTGTTATGGTTGCCATGCTTGGTGGAGATGGAGCAGTGGGTCATATACTGGAAGGATCAGAGGCAGAGATGGCACATGGGACTGAGGAATTGGGCAAGACATTCACTCTTTGGCATTTGGTTTGGAGAAGACATTCTTTTTTAGATGGATTTGGATTGCTGCGGACTTTCACTTTCTTTGCTACATCGACATGCCTGGGCTAAATTTCTCTGGAGCAGAATTTCTCTCGAGAGAAATTCCGAAGTGCAGAGAGAAAATTGGTCAAAATACAAAAAATCCAGAGAAATTCAAAATTTCTCTGGAGAGAAATTCCGAAATCCAGAGAAATTTGGTTAAAACACAAAGAATCCAGAATTTCTCTGGAGAGAAATTCTGAATGAAAATTTCTCTGGAGACAAATTTCTCTGGTGGGTGGAACGTAATGAACCTCGCAGCTTTGATTTTTCTCAAGGGACGATGGGTCAGCAAAGCATCAATGATCTGATTTTACTTACCATTTGTCATCATATTTGGTCTGGAAATCACCTTCGGAGAATGGACTTTCATAACGTTCTTGGCCTTCTTCACCTTCCTTCTAGTAGGTTGGTTTCTTCTTGGTACTTACTTCTTCTGGAATTTGATCCAATTGTAACCTTATGGTGTGTACCAACTTTAGTTTAACAATTGCTTGTGGATTTCATGTATGATGTACCTAAAATCACCAGAAAATACTCTGATTTGCACCATTTTGGGAATTGGATGAGACATTTTCAAAACATAGAAAATCAAAAAAATTGAACAAACCAGAGAAATTTCAAATTTCTCTGGTTTGAAATTTCTCTAGGTTGAAATTTCTCTGGACAGAATTTCTCTGGACCAGAATTTCTCTAGATCAAATTGAGGGACCTTAGACATTATGAAAATATTAGATGTTCTTTATACTATAAAGTCTTAATACTAGGTACCCTAACTTCTTTTTATTATTATTAGTTAAAATCAGTTGTAAGTTTTTAATTATTAAATTAGTTTAGTGTTGACCCCCAACCTACTCCTGCAAGGGATAAAGAGAGACATAGAGATTACCTTTGCTTCCAACCAGGAATCATAAAATTCTTTTCCTTTGCTCTTTCATAGCTTTAAAGAATGTTCTTTCTCCTCTCCTCGCTCCCTACTTTTGTTTCCTCTCCCCATTTCCAATCCAACCAAAAAAACCTCTCTCAAAGCCAAACACGTCGCGTAACCAAAAAGCAAACCCAAATCCAGTAACCCAATATTTAATAACCCATGCATGAAAACCACAAAGAAGACACGCCATTTGATCTATAAATACATCCAAAACCCATCTCAATCTCAAACACACCAAACCAATCTCATTATATATCTTTGCGACCGTAAAACTAGTTTTTGTTGTAAAGCTGAAATGGCTACTCCACCGGCGTTGAAGCGGTCTGAATCGATGGCGGATAGCATGCCGGACGCCCTGAGAGAGAGCCGGTATCATATGAAGAAGTGCTTTGCTAAGTACATTGAGAAGGGGAAGAGGTTGATGAAGCTTCATCATTTGATGGATGAAATGGAGAAAGTGATTGATGATAAGAAAGAGAAAGAACAGGTCTTGAGCGGCTTGCTTGGCTACATTTTGTGCACCACTCAGGTGTGTAATTTTCCTTCCCTTTTTTCTCTATATTTCCTTCTCTCCAAACATTCCAAGTCTAAATATATATATATATATAAGTGGTAAGAAATGTGATATGCATACATGACCTTTTCATGATCCGACTCAGAGTCAATCCAACTGGTTCGGATGTTATACAACTTTTGTTTTTTGGTTGATGATTTTAAAAAGTTCATTGAAATAAAATTCACATGTATACTTGATGTGCCGGTTCATAAGAATCATGACTGATTCACAACTTGATTGAGAGTTGTTATGATCGATTTGGCTCAATATTCTGAATACTATTTACTTTGCTTGTTTTTTATTTTTTAAAAACACTTTTAGAGAATTCTACTTTATTGTTTTTCATATTTTTTTTTTGTTTTTACTGAAATTTTTTAATATTTTAAGCAATTTTTTAAATTTTTAGACACACCTAACGTAAATATACATAAAAAGTATAATTTTTATAAAAAAAAAAATTTAAAAATTCACTAAATACCAAAAAATAAAAAAAAAAATACGAGAATTCAGTATATTTTTTGTATTTTATGTATTTATTAATTTTTTAAAATATTTTTTCACAAATTTTTTATTTGTTAGATATATCTAAGTAGGTGCATCTAAAAAAAGTAAAAAAATGGTTAAAATTTTAAAAATATTCACTAAAAACACACACAAAAAAAACAAAAAAACTCAGTTTTCAAAAAAGGGCAAATTACGCAAATAGTCCCTATAGTTTGGGATTTGTGTCACTTTGGTCTCTGACTTTTCAATTGTGACACATTTGACCCTGAATTTTAAATCTTGTTCCAAATAAGGACAATTAAATATATAATTAGATTTTTCAAGGGTAAAATTGTCAATTTGATAAAATATAAACTAATTTGACAAAATAAATGTCAAACAAATATTTTAAATTTTTAAAAATTATTTCTACCTACTAAAAATAAAATTATGTAAAATTGATAAATCTTTTAGGCATTTTTTTTTTTTTACCAAATTAATTTTTATTATGTGTTTGGATGATGATCATGTAAAATTAATTTTAAAAAATTAATCATGTAATTTTTATTAATTTTACATAATTTTACCATTGGTGGATAAAAATAATTTTAAAAAAATTAAAAATATTTTTTTGACATTTATTTTAGTCAAATTGACGATTTTATCCTTGAAAAATCTAATGATCTTTTCAATTGTCCTTATTTGGAACAAGATTCAAAATTCAGGGTCAAATGTGTCACAATTGAAAAGTTATAAACTAAAATGATACAAGTCCCAAACCATAGGGACTATTAGTGTAATTAACCCTTCAAAAAACTTAAACCAAACACACATATTAGTTTTAAAAAATTTAATTTGATTTCAAAATTTTCAAAACATGCATCTTATTTTACTTGCTTATTGGCTCAATATTTCTGATTCTATTATATCACGATAAATACTAATTTGACTCCTGCTATTTAAAATCTTCATTTTTCTCTGTTTTGTTTTGTTCTCCAAATATTCTAAGATTACGGAGCTAAGTGTGAATCTCATTTGTATTATAATTTTAAATAATTAGTTGATATGGCACACCGTATTATACTGGTGAGAAAAAAAAGTCATATACATATTGGCCGAATCAGAATGTATCCGTTTATAGCTGATTCACAACCCAATTCAGAGCCATTACGACCGGTTCACAATATTCACCCGATTCACTATCTATAAACCTCTTTTCTTGCGGTCAATAATTTTAAGCTCACAACCATTTATATACTCCCAACAATACCACCATATAGTGATCGACTCCAATTCGTTTCTTGATACTACTATTTAAAACCTTGATTTGTACGTAAAATCCTTTTATTTTAATGAAATTGGCAGGAGGCAGCAGTTGTTCCTCCATATATTGCCTTTGCCATTAGACCAAATCCTGGATCGTGGGAATTTGTCAAAGTGGGCTCTGCAGATCTATCAGTAGAGGGAATCGCTGCCACAGAATACTTGAAATTCAAAGAAACAATTGTTGATGAAGATTGGTAATATATATATATATATATATATGACTCTCTTCTTAATTCAATTTCAAAAAAAAAAAAAAAAAACATCATCAGAAACTTTGTTTTGAATTGATATCTTGTTGTGGAATGTTACAGGGCAAAAGATGAGAATGCTTTGGAAGTTGATTTTGGAGCAATGGACTTTTCCACTCCTCGCTTGACTCTATCTTCTTCTATTGGAAATGGAACTAATTTATTTCAAAATTCCTCACTTCTAATCTCAACAGTGGCACACTGGCGGCGCAGCCTCTTGTGGATTATTTACTCACCTTAAACCACCATGGAGAAGTATGCAAACAAAAGAGTTTCTTCAAATTTGCCATAGTTAAGTATTTTCATTTCCACTAACAATTTGGGTCATAATTTGCAGAAACTCATGATCAACGAGACTATCAACACCGCTTCCAAGCTTCAAAGCGCGCTAATAGTAGCTGAAGTAGCACTTTCAACCATTCCCAATAACACACCATATCAGAACTTTGAGCATGGATTTAAAAAATGGGGCTTTGAAAAGGGATGGGGCGATACAGCAGAACGAGTGAAGGAGACAATGAGATCACTCTCGGAGATCTTACAAGCGCCTGACCCCTTAAATATGGAAAAGTTCTTTGGCAGGCTTCCGATAGTGTTCAATGTCGTCTTGTTCTCTGTCCATGGGTACTTTGGCCAATCAGATGTCCTCGGTTTGCCTGACACCGGTGGGCAGGTATACATTTTTTTTGAAATTTCTTGTTCATGAAGGCTGGTATTCTTGTACTCGACAATAATGTGAAATTTCACTGAATTCACCTTACTTTGTTCCACGCATCAACAGGTGGTATATGTTTTGGATCAAGTAGTTGCTTTCGAAGAAGAATTGCTCCTCCGGTTTAAGCAACAAGGCCTTAACGCAAAGCCTCAAATTCTTGTGGTGAGTGCCATATACGATACAAAGTGCTAATCATTAGATCACCTTGAATAATGCTAATCATGCTTTTCTTGATTATGACAGGTCACCCGACTCATCCCTGATGCTAAGGGGACTAAGTGCAATGTGGAATTAGAACCAATCGCCAACACAAAGCATTCTCACATCCTTCGCGTGCCATTTAGGACGGAAAATGGAGTCCTCCCCCAATGGGTTTCACGATTTGACATTTATCCATACCTCGAAAGGTTTACTCAGGCACGTGCTACATAAAACCTGTCAAATATTATCCAAATTTATAGAAATGTGGTAATTTATAAATTTCACTTTTGTATTCAATCAATAGGATGCTGCAGAGAAAATCCTCCAAACCATGGAAGTGAAACCAGATCTAATCATTGGAAACTACACAGATGGGAATTTGGTTGCATCGCTTATGGCTAGCAAACTTGGGATAACTCTGGTGCCTCCATAATTTAAAATTTTTTTGTCGGATTGAAGTACCTTTTATTCGGTATTTTATTTATTTACTAAATTTGAAGTATCGTGAACTAGGGAACTATTGCACACGCTTTAGAGAAGACAAAGTACGACGATTCGGACCTCAAATGGAAAGAATTCGATCCTAAGTACCACTTCTCGTGTCAATTCACAGCTGACACGATTGCAATGAACACAGCAGATTTCATCATCACAAGCACGTACCAAGAAATTGCAGGAAGGTAAGAGAACCGCTACATTTCCACGCCTACAATAGTAATTCGATCAAATTGTTAGTAGAAAACATAATCAAAAATAAGCATATATATAAAATACTTTACAGATTTTGAATGTTTTTATGGTTGCAGCAAAGATAGGCCCGGGCAATATGAAAGCCACACTGCATTTACGCTTCCAGGGCTTTGCAGGGTTGTTTCAGGCATCAATGTTTTCGATCCCAAATTCAATATTGCTTCTCCTGGGGCCGACCAATCCGTCTATTTCCCTTACACCGAAAAACAAAAGCGTTTCACATCATTTCGCCCTGCAATAGAAGAATTACTCTTTAGTAAAGTCGATAACAAGGAACACATGTAAGTTAAAAATTTGCACTAAAATAAATATTGACTTGCCAAAATGATTATTTTTAAATCTTTTGTTTAAAACATTTAACACATTTGAAATTTTCCAAAATACAGTGGTTACCTAGAAGACAAGAAAAAACCCATCATCTTCTCAATGGCGAGGCTTGACACAGTGAAGAACATCAGTGGACTAACTGAGTGGTATGGAAAGAACAAGAGGCTAAGAAATTTAGTCAATCTGTTATTGTTGCGGGTTTTTTGATCCATCAAAATCAAAAGACCGCGAAGAACAAGCTGAGATAAAGAAAATGCACACATTGATTGAAAAATACAAACTGAAGGGTCAAATCAGATGGATAGCAGCACAGACAGAAAAGAACCGGAATGGAGAGCTCTATCGATGCATTGCTGACACGAAAGGGGCTTTCGTGCAGCCTGCACTGTATGAAGCATTTGGGCTCACGGTTATTGAAGCAATGAACTGTGGATTGCCTACATTCGCAACCAATCAGGGAGGTCCGGCTGAGATCATTGTTGATGGGGTTTCGGGATTTCATATTGATCCAAGCAATGGCGATGAATCGGGTGAAAAGATTGCTGATTTTTTCCAGAAGTGCAAGGAGGATACTGAGTACTGGAACAGGATTTCAAAATTGGGCTTGCAGCGTATTGAAGAGTGGTAATTGAACAATAATTTGTTTTGTAAATCAGTTTGTTTTTGTGTTTTACATTTTCAGATTTTGTGATTCATTGATTCTGTGGATTTTTTTTTTTTTTTTGTGCAGCTATACATGGAAGATCTATGCAAACAAGGTGTTGAATATGGGTTGTATTTATAGCTTTTGGAGGCAGTTGAACAAAGATCAGAAGCAAGCAAAGCAAAGATACATCCAAATGTTCTATAATCTCCATTTTAGGAACTTGGTATGTTGCTATATTAAAGGGCAAATTATACATGTGGTGTCAGTAATTTAACTCTTGTGTCAATTTAGTCCTTATAGTTTTAACTGTACCAATTTTGTTTTTGAATTTTCACATTATGTCAATTTAGTCCAATTGATACCATCCCTAAAAAATTGTACAGAAATCAATGACAAAATGATCCATTTGAAAGGCAATGAATCATTTGAAATGAACAGATTATTTTGCCTCTTGATTTCAGTCAAATTTCTAAAGGAGCCTTGTCAATTGGACTAAAAAGATAAAATTGATGCAATTAAAAATACAATAATTAAATTAACACAAGAGAGTTTGCCCTATATTAAACAAGGCTCCCATCTATACAAAAAATAAAATAAAAAACAAGGCAAATATTGCTCAAAATTACTGTCAAGTGGTAAGGGATTGACAATTGTTTTTAACCTTCACAGGTGAAGAATGTCCCAACTTCAAGGGTAGAAGCCCAACAAGTGCCCAAGGAAAACCCCAAAGCACAGCCCTCACAAAGGTACGTTATCTTATCCTACTCCCACATTAAATTGTGTTTGGATCCAAGAATCATGAAGAAAAAAAAAATTAAAGAAAAAAAAATTTTATTTCATTTACTTTTTCTTTTATTTATTTATTTACAAATAATTTTTTAAAGAATAATGCTAGAAACCCCAAATATTCTACCAAAAGTTTTACCAAATGTCTCACATGGGTGTGGGTCCCATGTGGGTCCCACACCCATGTGAGACAGTAAAACTTTTGGTAGAATTTTTAGGACCTCTAGCATTTTTGTTTTTTAAATCCTTAAATCAAACACAATCTGACTTTTCAAATGTCTAACTATGAGTTCCACCACACTTCATTAAATGGTGTTTCCCTATTTATTTAGAACAAATTTAAAAATAAAAAATTAGATTACTTCTTTACTCTTAACAATTATTTCTACGATATTATTTAATTAATTTAGCTGAGTTTGATCTAAAGTGGTTTTTCAACAAATAACAAAACAATTAATTAAATTATCAAACTTAACACCATTAATATATTTTTTAAAATTTTATAGCCAAGTAATTGATATATTTTCTTGTTTTCTTGTTTTCTTTTTTTTTTAGCATCAAGCGCACATCAACTCGGTTGCAGAGGTAAGAAGAAGAATTCGAGAGTGGATTGAATGTTTGTTTGATTTCGACTTTTAATTGGTGTTTGTTTGTTAGGTAAAAGTTGACTTAAACAAGTTCGATGATGTCCCAGGTTGTTCGGATCTTGAAGATTCATACATCCTATAATCCATACATACACAAAGGCTGCTTCATTCAGTTCATCCTATGTAATATTTTTTTTTTCTCTCAAATTTCCATTGCTTTAAGAAGCTTATGAAAATGATTTGTATATTGAAACAATAAAAGAGAATTTGGAGTTTGATATCTGGTGCAGATCAATCAATATTCTTTGATGTGTAAAAATATTCAATCTGATAATAAATAAATAAAGTCAATCTGATAATAAATAAATAAAGTGTTACTATTGATATTTTATTGTATGACTGATAAATTATATTTTAGTACTTTGCAGTTTTATTAAAATTTTATTTTCATTTCTCCGCTTTCTATTATGACAGTCCTACACTTGTTTGATAATCTCCAAGTAAGTGCCTTTGTTTTTTTCATTTTTCTTTTTTGTAACTTAAAAAAAAACTATAAATAAATAAATAAGCATGTTTGGTTTCCATAACATAGAAACTTCTTTGGTACTTACAAAATATTTAGGTTGTTTTTGGTTCATAAATTTTGATAAGTATTTCACATTTTACTTACATTTCTCTTTTCCTTTTAAAATACCTATCAAATCTATCAACCAAACACAATATTAATTATTTTATCTATAAGTACAAAAGGTTTATTCTTATTAGTCCAGACTACTCACTTTTAAGGATATATTACACTTATGCACTCTTTGTTAGGGTATATAAGGGGCAGATATGAGGGGGGACCGGATATAATATGAGGTGGGTCTCACATGTTTTCTTGTCTCTCTATATCCAATTTGGTTGCTCTTGATATAGGGAGTCCGGATAGTATATCCCCCAAAAGGGGATATGCAATACCAACCCCCCATGGTATTGTATATCTTCACCGTTGGATATAGGAAATATTTCATCCAAAGATAAAAAATAATTACTCTCCTCTTATCCCATCTTATATCATATCTTAACCAAACATAGTATAAGTGACCCCATAGTATATATAATCAATCTCATATCCTACAACATATTGTATCTCATATTTATCCTTAGGTTTATGTATCCTCCTCAAACTCTTATATCTAATCCAGACAATCAAAGTTTAGAAATTATACATATATAATAAGTTATACATATTTAATATAATTAAATTAACCTTTTTCAAAATAAAGTTAAAGCGACTAAAAAGTAATGCAAGTTTAAATAAGATTAAATCTACATTTTAATGTAAAATAAAAAATAAAAATAAATGACAATAACATTTTTTTATGCATACGGCTAATGAATTATTGATTAAAAAATTAGTTAAGTATTATATGAATTAAAATTTTATGAAAACTTAGCCCCAGTTTGGTTTTTCTTTTGCGCTAAAAAATCACAAAATGACAACAAAAAAAAAAAAAGTCAAAAATCACAGAAGGACAAAAAAAAATTTGCTATTCCAAAGGACAAAAAAAAAATTGCTATTCCAAAGCCAAGAAGCCAAAAAAATCAAAAAAGCCAACAACCCCTTAATATAATTATGTTAAAATTATGATACCTAATGTATTTCTTACTCATCTTAAAGGAGATTAATGTAATTTACCCATCACCTTAATTTTTTTATCTTGTTATTTATTTACAGGGAAATTCTAATATACACCCTTTAAAAATGGTGTATTATATGTACCCCTAGTTATACTATTTTCTTCTTTAGTTATGACTCATAATTCTTTAGTTATACCTTATGTTATGTTTAGTTATGACATTTTTTTCTTTTTTTTCAGTAATTACTCAAAAAATTAAAATTACGTTTTTTTTTTTTTAGTTATAAGGTGCAAATTTGAAAGGTGTGCACCATAGTGTTTTCCTTATTTATGAGAGCACATTAAAAATGAAAAGGGGAAATTACACTCTCCACCCATAAAATTTAGAGAAAATATAGCGAGTTTCATATTTTTGACATAATTATATTAATTTCTCTTTTAGTAAGGTTAAAGTGACCAAAACTAATACAAATAATAAATAGGCATTAAAATAAATAACAATACATGTACATTTTAAAAGAAAAGTAATGACAACATTATTTTTTTTATTCATACAATTAATGAATTCTTGATGAAGAAGAAAAAAATTATTATATAAATTAAGGCTTCTTTTGGGAAGGCAAAAAAAAAAAACCAACTTATTAATTTATTGACTTATTTGAATCACATCACTATTTTATTTTTTTACACATTTTTCATAATAAGCTAATAAAAAAAAAAGTCACTTCCCAAAATAGATCTAAATCTTTAAGATAATCAAAGTGTAATTATGTTGAACTAAATATATTTTTTCTAACAACAATGATTCATCCCACTAAAAACACCACCACTAATAGCACTAATGCATTAAAAAGTAAAAAGTAAAAAAAAAAATACAACTCCAAGACCAAAACATTACATCATTACTGGCGGAACCTACTGTCACCTAATTAGTGGGAGCACTAATTAGTGCTCCCAAGCATTTTTCTTTTTCTAACTGTAAAAAAGATGAGTATAAATTACTCAAATAAAAATAATAAGGTACGTTTCTTCCAAGTGCAAAAGTCCTAACAATATTTATGTCAATCTCAGTCATTATCATATAATAATCACAATTTGCACTCAAACTTATGGAGAAGGTTGAACATGGAGTCCCCCTGATGCTGACTAATACCTGTTTTCATCAAAAATGTCGAAAGTATAAATGACAAGTAATTGTGTAATCCTAAAATTAAAAAGATTGTCCACCAACAAGCAATTGCCTAATCCTAAAATAAAAAAGATTGTCCACCAACCAAACCCAAGTACATAGGTTTTTTTTTCTCCAAATATTTCATGGTATTAGCAACCTAATATTTTAATTAATAAGAAATTATTTTGTAACGCATATTAAACGAGTTTTTTTTTTTTATCTATTTAATAAAAGTGAGTCAGCATGATTAGTTTACAGGATCATAGACTTGTTAAAAAAAAGAAAAAGAAATCATAAACAATGTCACGTGATATTCTGAGACTACTAAATAATTTTTCATCAATTATTTCTTTTTGTCATATTGCTTATATGCACATTTTTGGGGGGAAAAGGGGGGGATAATTATCACTATTGATGCCAGACAAATTATCACTAATGATAATTAAAGTTGGACAAATTAGACACAAATAAAAACAAATTCTCAAAATTAGAAAATTCTATGGTATACACGTGTGTAACCTAAATTTTTTAGGCAATGTTAGCCTCCATTTGGGAAGTGGGTTGGTATTTTAGCTTTTTGGCTTTTTTGGCTATTTTAGCCTGGTCTAAAAAGCTTGGTTTGGGAATGACTTTTTGGCTTTTTTGACTTTTTTTGTGAGAGAGGAGTATAATGATTATGGATTGGATGTGATGTTTTGTTTGTTGTGGCTAAAATAGCCTATTTTGTTTTTTGAGACTATTTTAGCCCCAAAACCACTTGCCAAACACCACCTTAGGGTCTCAACAAAATTATCAAAAATTATACAAAATGCTTATATGGGTGTGAATCTCATACCATATAAATCCATATTTCTGTGAGTATTGTGTAAAATTTTTGATAATTTTTTAATGTTTAACATTTTTGTAATTTTTGCTGTGGTGGTGCTTTGTTTAAGGTTTTTATAATGGTCAAATTTGTGATGAATTTGGTTATAAGGTTTTGTGGTGATTTGGTTATGGGATTTTGGAAATGATCTAAATTGATTTCGGCTAGGCCCACCTTGAGTTATTTGGGGTGGTTGGAGGCGAAGTCTCCAAATTAGGGCCTTTATACATAAGGTGAGTTTTTTTTTTTTTTTGGAAAGTGATTTTTTTTTTATTTAAAATATAATGTGGGAAAGTTTTAGTATTCGGAAAAGATTGACTTTTTACAAAAAATTAAAATACAAAAATAGAAAGTATAATATTTATTTATTTATTTTATTTTATTGTATAATTTTTTGACTTCTAACTTTTTAGCTTTATTAACCAAATGTCAAATATTAGTGAGTACAAAGATTATGATCGACTAAATTAGTCTAAGTTGTTTACCTGAAGCAAATTAGTAAGTTGTTATCAGGCAATCTTTCACTTTTGCCCCCATGAAAAACATAATTGCAATTCTAGAAGAAGGAAAAAAAAAAAAAAAAAAAGGCAAGTGTAATTCTTTTGAGAATAATATAAGAAAAATGATTCCCAACCAAATTTATTATTAAAACAAATTTTTAAAAAAATCATCAAAATAATATGACAATTTCATTTTTTTTAATTTTTGATTTTAATGTGAGTATTTTGATTTGAAATGAAAATTTACAAAAAGAACTTTTATCCAATTTATATATACATTGCCAAGCATGACGCAAGAGCATAACCCAACAAGTAGGGTAAAAAATATAAGGTTAATTAAACTTTTTACTATTATAATTTTATTCATATAGTTTTAAATTAAAAAAAATTAGTCCCTATATTTTAAATTCAATTTCAAATTGGTCATTCTGTCTAAATTTTCGTTAATTTTTCTTACGTGTACACCTTAAAAAACTGATAAATATTTTAAAATCGTTAACTTTAACCTCTGACTTTTAAAGTATAACGACATTGTTCAATTTGTAATTATAGGAACTAAAATACAATTTAAATCAATCTATATATATATAATTAATGCAAAATATTGATTTATAGGACTTCACCCATCATCACCACATAGTTGAAGTAGAGGTTTTATTTGCTGTCCAACTACCACACACTTACCTGGATATCTTTGAGTATGATATCAATAATACCTTCCATCACTTTGCTTGGTTCCTCTTTTCTAAAAACAGTTTTCAAAAAATGTTATTTTTTTATTTTTCGTATTTTTTTATTTTTACTGAATTTTTTTAATATTTAAAAAAAAAAATTACTTTTTAGACATACCTAACATTAATATACCTAAAAAGTAAAACAATTGTGAAAAAAACCTTTTAAAAATTCACTAAATACCAAAAAAATAAAAATAAAAAAAGTAATATGAGAATTCAATACATTTTTTGTATTTTTATGTATTTACTAATTTTTTAAAATATTTTTTCACAAATTGTTTACGTTTTAGATACATCTAAGTAAGGTACATCTAAAAAAATAAAAATAAAAATGTTTAAAATTTCAAAAATATTCACTAAAAACAAAAAAAAAACATGAAAACCGAAAAAATCAATTTTCAAAAAATTTAATCCAAAAAACTCAAACCAAACACATTTTAGTATCCAAAAACATATTAAAAAAACTAAAAAAATCTTAAAGTTTTTCTCATTCACAAATGTGACATTTTGTCTTTTATAATTATCTTCATTAGAATGATATAATAAGAATAACTCATGTGAGTAACAAAAATTTAAAAGATTTAAGTCTTCGTTTGGAAAGAGTTAAAATAGTCTGATTTTTTGATTTTTTTAACTATTTTAGTTTGACTTTTTTAGCCTCGTTTGGTTTTTGTTTTTCGCTATTTTGACTTTTGTGAGAGAAAAAATATAATGATTATTGTTTAGATGTGACATTTTGTCTTATTGACTTATATAACCAATTTTATCTTTTGTACTTTTTTAGCCAAAAAGCCAAAACCAAACATAGCTTAGACCATCTCCAACGGTGAACCAAACCCAGCACCAGATTTAAATTTTGATGAAAAAGCCCCTTTTTCATGCTCCAACCGTTGCACCAGATTGATATCAAAATGAGATTTCAGCAAAAAAATCATCAAACTGAGAACGAGACACAGATTTGGTGAAATCACTGTTACTGACCGTTGAAAGAGGGACACCGGTCAACCAACCGGTTGCCCGGCCGGTTGACCAACCGGTCGCTCGGTTCTCTTTGAAATACATGGGTTCAAACCGGTCAAAAACAGTTCAAACAGTTAAAAAAAAATAATAATAATATATTTGCCTTTGCCGGTCGACCGGTCGGTCAACCGGCCGGTCGACCACCTCCCCAATTTCACTTTGATGCTCACCGTTGGAGCGCCTCGTATCAAATTGAGAAAATCGTCCTTTTCTTCTTTAAATTTGATGAAAAAAGAAGTGCAGCGTTGGAGATGCTCTTATTAGCTTTTATTGGTTTGTATCCAACAGTATAAGTATTATATGATCACCTCAAGAGTATTGTTATACTAAAAGAACTTATGGAACCTTTTTCATTATCCTTTTTTTGTTGGATGGATGGACAAACTATCCAACATGCCATCTAGTACAGGAGGTTATAGATAAATTTGAAAAAATTACAAATAAGTGGTGTTTTTATAAAATAATTCTAAATTTATAAAAAAAAAATTAAAATTTTAATTATTAATGTTCATAAAGTTTTAACTGATCTGAAATTATTTTTAAAATTTACACCAAATAGTAATTGCCCCAATAAATTTTGTACGCTCATAATTACCCATAAATCCCATTAAAGTCGCTAAATTCGAATATAAAACCTTAAAAAATTAGCCAAAATTAGAGTTCTTAAAACCCATTAACATTGAACCACTTGGGCAGATTACCTTCTTTTTATTAAAATAATATATACACACTAACATTCTTATTGAAATTTTATTAAAGACACAATAAGTCAAATATAATTAATTATTAAAAAAAAATACAATAAATCTTGAATATTTAATAATATTTAGACATATGCTTTTAATAGGGTTGCATTGAGCCATAGTTTGGCTAACATTTCAGAGTTAAATAATCACAAAAAGCCAAAATAAATTATATAAGTTAATAAGATAAAATATAACTTTTTACCTAAAATCATTACAATTTTCCTCTCATAAAAGTAAAAAAAACCCCAAAACAAAAACCAAACGAAACTAAAAAAGTTTCAACCCAAAAAAATTGACTAAAAAAACCAATGCCAAACCAACCCCAAATGTAATATTTATTCATATCACTGTTTGGTATTTTGCTATTCGGTTGTTTACCTTTTCAACATGGGTCATGCTTCAGCATATATGGAGCATGCTATCACTATCATTTGTACTCTTTCATATTTTATTCGCCAATTTCACCTGGGAAAAAATTGAGACCCCTTTTTTTTAACTCCATCACCCATAATGTATTAGAATTCGTTAACTTTTTTTTTTTTTTTTTTTTTTATCACTTTCTGACATGTGTCGGTGGGGAGTTGTGGGGGTCAAGAAAACATAAGGTCTCTATCATTTCTGTTTCACCAGCAAAGATGATTCAAACGTTTGTCTTACAAGTCTAATAGTAAAGATGAGTTTTAAATTTATTTTTTTAAATCGACCATAATTATAATTATAAGTTTAAATTTAAATTATTTATTTTATAAAATAAAATTCAATTGTTCATCTATTCATCAATATTGGATAAAACGGATTTTTTTGTAGAGATAATCTAGATTTACAAGATGACCAATTCAAATTATTATTGTGAGCTCCTAAGCAGCTAAAATCATCGTTATGGGCCCAAAGTGAGGCACACAAATAAAATAGTGAGGCACACAAAATAAAATATTGAAGGATATGGGAACAGTGGTATGAAAAATTAGCCATTTCCAAATAATATTAGGTCGAACTATTTTGGTGCTTAATAATGAGTTATTTTTAACCATCTAAAAAAATAATAATAATGAGTTGTGTTATTGATGAGACTAAATATTATCAAATTAAAATTAATTATGTCTCAATTACTTGTTTTGAGAAATAGATTAAAAGATAATTTTTTTAAATTTTTTTTTGAAAAAATGTGTAAAAAAAATTAGAGAAATGATGTAACTCAAAAAAATTAAAAGCCAAAAAACTACATTTTAACCTCTTGCCAAAAGAGTATAATATTTGGTTATATCTGGTTGATTGTGACCTATTATAGCAATAGCTTTAGCTACAATTAAAGAAGAATTAAAGAAGTTTTCAATTATTACTCAAATGGGTGTTAATTAAAGATGAGAAACATATGATATATATTTTATTTAGAGGTGTATAGTAAAACCTTCATTCCATATATATATATATATATATATCCATAAATAATTACAAGATTGTTTGTCCCAAAATATTTCTGTCCCTGTCTCATACACTTATACTCTGACAATCTTACATTTTTAAATAATAGCATTTGATTGCAATTTTAAATTATAAAATAAGAATGAGATTTTGTTGAAGGTATAATTTGTAACATTTTCAATTAATTTAAAATCTTTAAATACATATAAACAAAAGACTCTCATATATTTTGTCATAATTATAACTTTTAAGACATTTTAGATATTTGTACAATAAACAACCTCAAAAATATAATCTATAACATTTTTAATTTTATAAATTACCTACCGGGTTTGAATTCCCTGACCATCCAAACAGTTCTCAAGTTGGATCCCTTATCAAAAACTATACCAAACATGCCTATAACTTATTTTTATATAAGCCCCTTAAATCTAAAAAGTTATAATAAGAAACATGCCATAAAGGTTCATGTATTTATTATTAATCATATAATAATAGGAGCTGGCTCCTCACCAGAGAGTTCGGTGCCTTAATCCAGACTCGTCGATAATCTAAAATGTTTAATGTATAAAATTTGTTGATTATATTATTTTTACAAAAAATTATATTAATTGAATATTGATAATTACTTGATCGGATCATATTTTATATTTGAAAATACAATTTAATCAAATAATTATTGATATCTAATTAATGTAATCTTTTGTAATAAAAAAATATACTCAACAGATTGAAAAACAGTTTGGACTATTAACATGAATCCCGATTAAGGCCTACCAATACCAAACTGTCTGGAGGGAGCCAAGGTCCATAAATATCAGCCCTCGTTTGGAAAAAAAAAAAAAATTGGGGTTTTTTTTGGTTAAAATAGTTAAAAAAAAAAAGACAAATGACATTAAAAAAAATTAATAAGATAAAATGTCACATCTAAATCATAATCATTTTATTTTTTCTCTCACAAAAGTCAAAAAATCAAAAAGTCCATCATAAATAAAACTTTTTAACTCAAACTAAAATAACTAAAACTAAAAAGCCAAAAAATTAATCCACCTTCCAAACCAACCCTTAGTAGCATGGGCTCTGAAATTATTTGGTGGATATTAAAATACACCTTTTTTATATCAACAATGATTGAAACTCTTGTTTTTTGAAGACCCCCGTAACCCCTTTTAGATCTTCACCATCGATGATGTGGGCTCCACGTATACATGAGTGAGTCCCACACATACATCAATGGTAGAAATCTAAATCCAAAAGAGATTGTGGAAGCCTCCAAAAAAAGAAGGTCTAAAACATTTTTGTTTTTATATTACCTTTTTAAAATATTAATATAAAATGATTAAAAAGGTAAAACATTTATAGATTAATACCAATAATAATAAACAAAACATAAATTAGCTGTGAAGAGCATAATAATAATAGTAACTTGTAGGCTAATATTAGGCCTAGTGCTTGTGAATGAAATGAGTGACCTGAGAAATCAACTCTCCAGATTCCGGCAATTCAGGGAAAATGTAGAAAGCATGAATCATGTTAGGGTACTCCACCAGGTGGACGTCTTTGCCAGAGTTCTTGAGCCAGTTGTAGTACCTCCTCTGCCACTCCTGCAACGCGTCGAACCCTCCCACAAATACCATCGTCGCCGGAAACCTCTCCACCGCCGCTATCTTCGCCGTCTCGGCCCGCTCACGTTATCGCCTCGTGATCCTCCCACCCACTCCTCCTCCGGTATGAACGCCTTCCACAGCCAGTCTGTTCTCTTTATCGACACTAGCTGCGATAGCCTCGTCTCCGGCTCTGTCCTCTCTTCTCCGCCGAAGAACGGTTGTATCGCCACCAGCCCCACCACCTTCATTTCACAAAACAAAATTAGTGATTTTCAGAATTTGTTGAAAGATTTGGTCCATTCATTTGCTTGAATTTTGATTTGATACACATTTGAGCACAATTTTAACTAATAATTTTCTATCAAATTTCATCAATTAAGTAGAAATATTATGCGATGCAAATGTTGTGTCGTGGATCTATTGTTTGATTTTCATGCCTTCAATTTCTGGAAATTTGATTCCGCGGCTCGATACGCGACGTGATGAGCGAGATTGGCGCCGGCGCTGTCGCCGGCCAGGAAGCAGCGAGAGAGGTCTGCGTTTTCCGGTAGGACTTGAGATTTGTTGTCGTCGAGGAATTTGAGGACGTCGAAACCGTCGTCGTATTGAGCAGGGTAGCGGTGTTCGGGAGCGAGGCGGTAGTTGACGGAGACGACAATGGCGGGGACTTTGCGGGCGAATCGGCGGCAGACAGCGTCGTAGGCCTTGGAGTCGGCGGTGAGGTAGACGAATCCGCCGCCGTGGAAGAAGACGATGACGGGGAGCGTTTGGTCGGGATTGGTGGGGACGAAGACGCGGAACCAGAGGTTGCGAGAGGGATCGGCGGTGATGTCGGAGGTTTTGACGCCGTTGATGGGGTTGGGGTTAGGGGGAGCTTTGAAGTTAAAGAAGCCGAGGAGGCGCCGGTTGACGGTGCCATCGCGGCGTTGAGAGGCATCGGTGGCGGCGCAGAGGATAGAAACGGTTAATCGGGTCTTCCATGGAAGCGATGGCGATTTTTGAGCTATATTGGTCACCTCCATGACGCCTGTTTGTGTTTGCGTGAGAGAGAGAGAGAGAGAGACAGATGCTTGATGGGGAGAAAGTGGAGGGTAATATATACAAAAAATAATAATAATAATAAAAAAAATAAAAATAAATAAAAAAAATGAAAGAAGTATAAAGTGCAATGAGGGGTGTTTGGTTTGAGTTTTTTAAATTAAGTTTTTTGAAAATTTAATTTTTTTTTATTTTTGTGTTTTTTTTAATGAATATTTTTAAAATTTTAAACATTTTTTTTTATTTTTTTAGATATACCTTACTTAGATGTATCTAAAAAATAAAAAAATTGTGAAAAAATATTTTAAAGTTTTAATAAATACATAAAAATATAAAAAAATGTACTGAATTCTAGTATTTTTTGTATTTTGGAATTTAGTAAATTTTTAAAAAGTTTTTTTTATAAATTTTTTACTTTTTAAGTATATTTATGTTAAGTTTGTCTAAAAAATAAAAAAAAATTTACTTAAAATATTAAAAAAATTTAATAAAAAAAAAACATGAAAAATAAAAAAATAAAATTTTTTAAAAAGCGTTTTTGAAAAAACACAACTAAACAAGCTGTTGGCCTCGATGACCGCCGCGTAATGTCTCAAAAGTATTGTGTTTGGTAAAAAAAATTGTGACTAGGAGTTGTTTGGGGTGTCCTAAATAAGTGTACTTTTTGTCTTTTTAGACTAAAAAGTTGAGGTTGAAAATATGAATGTTTGGGTTAACTTTTTGACTTTTTATGGAAAAATGTGTAATAAAAAATTGTAAAAATTAGTTTGTAGGGAAAAATTAGAATTGGGAATTGTGCAGTCGTAATTGTTGACTTTTGATAAATAGTGATAACTTTTTAACTTTTTGAGTAACTTTTTAACTTTTTAACTTTTTTAAAACTTCCCAAACTTGGCCTAAAATACACGGTTCAATTCATTGTAACGGAACTTTTGGTAAGGCACAACCATGTATGTTATGTTTTGATAAACTGGATAACAGGGGGATTGTAGTGAAATAGATTAATAGTCTTGCGATATAATAGTTGTTAAGCTATTTGGTTATAAGTAATATGTATTTCATGTTTGCATTTTCATAGGATTAAATATTTAGAAATGATTATTTTAATGAATATCATGTTTGATTTGAAAATTATAAAGTATATTATTTAAATTATTTACAATGTCAATGCTGGATTTTTAACTTTTTTTTAAAAAAAATATATAAAAAATATGAGGGATGATATGATTCAAAATATATTAAAAGTTAAAAGATGGTTTTTAGGGATTATTTTGAATGATCTAAATAAATGTACTCTTTGACTTTTTACGAAAAAAATATGAAATATAGGTTAAGTTTGAAGTGACGTGATAGAGAGATGATGTGATTTAAATAAGATGATGTGACTTAAATAGGATAATGACTTGGCTTTTTAAAATTATGCCAAACTAGGCCTTAATCATCTTCTCAAAATAGCCCTAAGATTTTAAATATAGTTTATTTTATTTCATTTATATTTAAAATATATTTTTATTTTATTTTACAAAGACCAATTTTAATTTTATTTAAATACGACATTAGAAGTATATTTTCATTTATGATTTTGCTAATGCAAAAAAAGAAAAGAAACAGAAAACTATCATATCATGAGATTGAGGCCTAGTTTGGCATACTCTAAAGAAAAGATGGCATACTCTGAGATTGAGGCCTTAAAACTAAAAAGTTAAAAAGTCAAAGAGTCACTATCCTATTTAAGTCACATCACCTCTATACCGTATCACTTCAAACCCAACTCATATTTCATAAAAAGTCAAAAAGCGTATTTATTAAGAAAGTCTCAAACACCCTCTAATTTTGCGCCTGTTTAAAAAAATTCAATATGCTTTTTAAAAACAAAATATTAAAAAAATGAAAAAAATATGGGAAATTATTAGTTAATTCAGAGGTTGGTTCAGTCCTCCCATTTATGTCCCACACCCTCATGGGATTAAGTTATCACACATATGGGGAATTGTTAGTCCGACCTTCACTTTTCCAACTAAACATTAGACTATCCATTTTGTTAGACATAGAATCTAATACGATGCCCTAATCCCATCAAACAAACACCTTGGGCCTCGTTTAAGAGCATGCTATTTTAGTCATTTTTTGACTTTTTGACTAAAATATGAAGTAAAAAAATTAATATGTTTGGGATGACTTTTTATTTTTTACGAAAAGATATGCAAAAAGTAGACAGAAAATGAAATCTTTGATTTTTTGGTATAGATTGTTAGTTTTTTTGATTTTTTTAGATATTTTTTGACTTTTAGACTAAAAAGTGATGTCTCATCAAATTTCATTGTTTAAAGTGTCATGGAAAAAAATGACAATGGAGATGTTCTAATTGCTTTATTTGGTATAATTTATTGTAAGTTAAAAATTAATAATCAAAAAGTAAAAATTAAAAATACCTCTCATCCAATTTTTAGATAATTAATCTTTTCAATTTATTTAAGTTATCTTTAGATAATAATTGTAAACAAAAATTATACCAAACAGCCTATTACAAACTTTCAAAAAGAAAAAAAAAATTATAAATAATTCAAATAAACTACACCAAATAGTTAAAATGAAGCTTTGAGAGAATAGTTAGCAACTTGAAAAAGAACAGTGGGTTGTTTTGGGAAGTTGGTAAAAAGTTAACTTTTGGCTTTTTATCAAGTTTTTTTGCTTTTTTTAAAGTGATTTGGGAAGTTGGTAAAAAATTAATTTTTTGCTTTTTAGTTTAATATTTATTTATAGTGTCAAATCAAATTAAAATGACCAAAATACCCTTACCCAATATAAGAGATTTATTTTTTTATTTTTTTTTCATAGGCCCTAATTTGTAATTTTAAGATTGCGTTTTTGGCACTTCCCAAAGGGATTTTGTTGCGTTTTTGACAGCCACATTTTTAGATATTTTGTCCAAAAACGTGACTTTTTTACTATGTTCCCAAAATGACACAGTATTTTTTTCAAGTGCTAAATCTAAATTTGATCATGATGTTAAGTTTTATTTAAAAACATTAGCGGTTCATTTTTCAAAAGACCAATGCAACAAAAATAAAATGGTACAATTATCAGATAAATCTATTTTTAAAAAATAATATACATAAAAATCTTTACAAAGTGAAGAATTCATATTCTTAAATTAAAACTTATATAGTAAGGCCAAGTTTGAGAAGTCTCAAAAAAGTCAAAAAGTCAAAAAGTTACTCAAAAAGTTAAAAAGTTAACGCTATTCACCAAAAGTCAACAATTACTGCTGCACAACTCTCAATTCTAATTTTTTCCTACAAACCAATTTTTACAATTTTTTATTACACATTTTTCCATAAAAAGTTAAAAAATTAACCCAAACATTCATATTTTCAACCTCAACTTATTAGTCTAAAAAGACAAAAAGTGCACTTATTTAGGACACTCCAAACAATCCCTAAGTCTCACCGGTCTTAAAAAAGTTGTATTTATAGGAAAACTTATATGGTAAGTCTCAAGGGTCTATAAAAAAAAAAAATTGTATACGGTTGGTTTGGGATGTTCTAAAAAAGTGCACTTTTTGACTTATTGGCTTATATGGGTTGGGTTTGGGTTGGGTTTGATGTGATGTGTTAGAGAGGTGATGTGATTTAAATAAGATGATGTGACTTAAATAGGATAGTGACTTTTTGACTTTTTATATTATTTAGTAGATGCCAAACTTGGCCACAGGTCTTTAAAAAAAATTATATTATAGGAAAATATACAGATCTTCTCCAGTAATTGGGGTTGGGGATGTTGTTCGATATTTGTAGGCCCTGATTCGGGTTTATAGTGATAATTCAAATCGTTTAATATGTAAAATTTGTTCAATACATTATCCTTGAAAAAAAATCACGTTAATTTAATATCGATAATTATTTGATGAGATCATATTTCAAAATAAATTTTAAATTATGATAAAAATATGATCTAATCAAATAATTATCGATATCCGATTAATATATTTTTTTACAAAATAATATATTTAACAAATTTTACATATTAAACAATTTAAATTATCGTTATGGCCCAAATCAAAGCCCCACAATTGCTTAGCAAGGAATTATTTAGAATAATTTAAATAAATGCACTTTTAACTTTTTAAAAAAATATGTAAAAAAAATTAAAAAGATAATATGATTAAAAAACAAAAAAAAAAAAACATACTTATATAATGGACCTTGCTACATCCCCTAAAAACACTCCCCCTAATCCCCCTAATTTTCATATCAAGTAAAAAAAAAAAAAAAAGGAAACAGTTACCCAAAATGAAAATTAGAGAGATTAGGGGGACAATTTTTAGGACTCCAAATCATTTTCCTTATATAATACACTACAAACAAAACTTAATTGAAATGAGCTGTATCCTATGGGAAATGGGTGAGGGTAGCGGTGAAAGTAGGCCCATGTTGTATAATCTTTATACAATTATGATAGAGACCCTCACGCATACATGATCCCTATAACCTTCACTCTTATTTCAATCACTCATAATATAAGACTCACACGTATGTAAGTTGATCTCGCACACATATCAAGAGTCAATATGGAATTGAGAGTCATAAAACCCTAAGAAAGGGGTCCAAACATTTCTGATCTTCGTGCCGTTTTGAGAACCAAAATAAAAAGTCACGTTTTTGTCAAAATGTTCAAAAACGCAACTGGCAAAAACGCAACAAAATTGGTTTGGGAAGTGCCAAAAACGCAAGTGTAAAATTACAAATTGGGGCCTATGACAAAAAAATAAAAAATTAAATTTCTTATGTTGAGTAAGGATATTTTAGTCATTTTAATTTGATTTGACACCATAACAAATATTAAACTAAAAAGTCAAAAGAAAACTTTTTACCAACTTCCCAAATCACTTTTCAAAAAACTAAAAAATTTAATAAAAAATCAAAAATTAACTTTTTACCAACTTCTCAAATGTCTTGGATTACATGAAGGACTTTTCTTAAGTGTGCAATTGCACACCATGTGCCACTTACACAAAAAGTGTAAGTATAAGGTGTAAGTGTAAGGTATAAGGTGTACGTGGGTTGCATATGGTATGCAACCTCAAAAAAAGTGTAAATGTAAGGTTTAATTTTTCACAAAAAATAAATATAAGATATAAATGTAAAGTATAAGGTGTAAGGTGTAAATTGCACACCATAATCAAACCCTTACATGAATGCCAATGAAGGAAATAGTTGGCGTTGGCAATGATGGCGGTAGGTCTGGTTGGTTTCAACTCTTTTAATGCTTAGGCCAGGGGTGGTTTGGTATACAAAAATAAGTGTACATTTTTTATTTTTAGTTAATATTTTTTTTATTTCTTTATAAGTATTTTTTATAAGAAATTAAAAAATACATTTATTTAAAACATCTCAAACCACTCTTAAATTTGGCATGCAATTTTTTAGTTATTTTAGTGATAAAAAAATAAAATATATTAAAAAATTAATCAAATAAATATTATATTTAAATTATAATTATTTTATTTATTCTCTCACAAAAGTTAAAAAAGTTAAAAATTCATTCTAAATGAGGTTTTTTAACCATAGCTTAATAGTTAAAATGTCAAAAAATTAAAATAACTAACTCACATCTCAAACGAAGGCTTAAAAAAAATTATTTTGTACAATCTTACCCATTTCCATTAATACTTTCTATTTATTTATTTAGGTCATGTTTAATTTATAAATTAAAAAAACATATAAATATAAATAAATATAATTATTTTTTTAATTATTTTTTCCTTTTGCCTTTTTATTTTTTAAAATTTATAAATCACACATAACGATAAAGTGGTGGTTACGAAAGTTGGTATTCAAAAACCAACCACGATAGTGTACAAAGTCGGAGAGTTGGATGTGACAAAAAAAAATTTTTTCTACAACTTTTTCAAATGTCAGCTTAATTAAAATAAATTCATTTTATTAATTATTTGAGCATATTTATTTATCGTAAAAAAAATTTAAGTATTTTAAAAATATAGTAAAAACACAAATAAAGTAATTTTTGTAACCTTGACTCTTTTGAAGATTTTTTTTTATATCTGTGGTGACTTTTTAAAAAAAAATTATGTTAAACTTTTCTTATTTTTCAATTCTATAAGAAAGAAAAAAAGAGTCAATAAATCATTAACAAAGTCAATCCCAAGTACCAATTGGGCACCGTTTAGAAGAAAGTTTTCAGGCTTTTTTTTTTTTTTTTTTTTTTTTTTTATAGCCACAAAAAATAAAATAGGTTATTTTAGTCACAACAAACAAAATATGACATCCAATCCATAATCATTACACTATTCTCTCATAAAAAAAGTCAAAAAAGCCAAAAAGTCAAAAAGCCCTTCCCAAACCAAATTTTTTAGCCCAAGTTAAAATAGCCAAAAAAGTCAAAAGTCAATCCACTTCCCAAACGAAGGCTAGTCTTCGTTTGCTGTAAGTTAAGATGGAGTTTTTTTTTTGTTGAAATAGTCATAAAAAGATAAAATAATATTTTTAGTCCAATAAGATAAAATGTTACATTAAAATCATAATCATTTTATTTTTTTTTTCACAAAAGCCAAAAAACCTATTTCTAATGAGACTTTTTAGCCTCAAGCTAAAATAGTCAAAAAATCAAAAAATTAAAAAATTAACCCACATCTCAAACGAACCCTTAGTCTATTTGCGACCAGTGGCGTAACCAGGAATTTGATGGAGAGGGGGCACAATTAATGATAATATCAGTCTGTTTAGTTTGAGTTTTTTTGGATTAAGTTTTTGAGAATTGAGTTTTTTGATTTTCGTTTTTTTTGTTTTTAGTGAATATTTTTAAAATTTTAAATATTTTTTTTTTACTTTTTAGATGCACTTTACTTAGATGTATTTAAAAAGTAAAAAAAATTTGAAAAAATATTTTAAAAATTTAATAAATACATAAAAATACAAATAATATATAGAATTTTCATATATTTTTTTTTTATATTTTTGGTATTTAGTGAATTTTTAAAAGGTTTTTTCACAAATTTTTTACTTTTTAGGTATATTTATGTTAGATATGTCCAAAAAAAATTTTAAAAAAATTTACTTAAAATATTGAAAAAATTCAGTAAAAATAAAATAAAATAAAAATTAAAAAACAAGAAAGTAGAATTTTCTGAAAAGTATTTTTGAAAAACTCTAACCAAGTAAATTTTTTATTTTTATTTTTATAATAAAAAACAATGAGATATTACTAAATTTAAATATTAAGAGTCCATTTGGATAAATGTGAATTTTAAATTATAGGATTTAAGATTAAATTTTATATAAATATTGGGGAGTAATTATTTATAGGTAGATTGGAAAATTAAAAAAGAAGATAAGCTGAGATAAAAATAATATATTTTAGTAGAGAAATTATATAAAACACACCATAAAAAAAGTGTCTATCATATGTCGTAATTATAATCTTCGTGGTCTTTAGTTATGACCAAATTATGTGTTAGATATAATTTAGTTTACTCTTGTGGTTGTTTTTTTTACTATTACTATATAGTCAAGTAAATAGTTAGTTGTAACTCATTTTGATATTAGTTATGACTTATGTAATTTTTTATTTTTATTTTTAAAATTGGAGATGTGTTACTGATTATAATTTATATAGTGGTCATTTTAGTTAATGGAAAAAAAAATATGGAGGACAAACTATGCATGTCCAAATGACGTAACAATCCAATAAATTTCATATATCTCATTGAGGTTAAATTTGTTTGCATGTCGATAATTATAGACATCACCATTATATTAAAATTTTTATAAATAATATATAACTTATTATAGTCTCTTTACTTTCAATCAATAACCATTATTGTTTCTCATAATTTTAAAAATGTCATTGACAGTTCACTTTAAATAATATTTTTTATAAATTTTTATTTAAAATATTTTCTTTATGTTTGAAAAAAAATTCCAAAAACCCACGGGAGAACGTGACCCCCTGGCCCTTGAGTGCCTCCACCCCTATTTGCGACTATTCTTAACTAATAGCGTCACGTAATATAATGTTACCGTTACACTCATATCTTTTTTTTAGTACAACGTACATACAATACAAGTATGCCTACACAACAAATTCATACATAATGAAATGATTCAACGTGGATCTTTCACTTTAAATAAAACACTATGAAATTTTTTATTTACAATAATGTTATTATCATATCATTCTTGTGAACTTTATATAGAATATAATATTCCATTGTTTGGACGTAAATGTTTTTTTATGATTTTTTTTTTTTTTTTATAGAAAATTTTTCCATAGAAATATTTTTCTATGTTTAGTGATGATAGTGATGGTATGAGAACAAAGGTGGAGGTGGCGGTGGTAGTGGTTGCATGATGGTGGCCGTGGTGGTAGAGGTGGAAGTGGTGATGGTGGTGGTATGGTAAACATTAGTAAAATTTAATCTGAAAAAACATTTTTTACTTTTTAAAAATTGAAATATTTTATCAAACACACACTTGTTTTCTATGAACAATAGAAAATATTTTCTGTTAATTTTTATTTTTTTTTTATATTAAATTTAACTAAATATATGTATTTTATAAATTTTTTTTTAAAAAAATCATCATAACAAACGGAACGTAAATTTTCATATAACACCATTTCATAGACCCAAAAATTGATTAAGATCTTTGGGCCTAGTAAGATAATGCAAAGTCAGAAGTTTCATCGGCCTGTTTTGGAACCGAACCTAGGTTTTTTTATGTACGCCTGATTTGTGTGCCGTAAAATATTGTGGTACGCCTTGGGTCAAATAATCCAAATGATTATTTTAAAATTAAAAATAATGTATATGTTTGATTTGAGTTTTTTAGATTAATAATTTTTAGAAATTGATTTTTTTTTTAGTAAGTATTTTTAAAATTTTATCATTTTTTATATTTTTTTAGATGCACCTTACTTAGATGTATCTAAAAAAGTTAATTTGTGAAAAAAAATTAAAATTAATACATAAAATACAAAAAATATATTGAATTATAGTATTTTTTTTTTTTACAAAATTATACTTTTTATGTGCATTTATGTTAGGTGTGTCTAAATTTTTTTAAAATTTTGAATTAAACAAAAAATTCCGCAAAACAAAAAATACGAAAAACATGAAAATGGAATTTTTTGAAAAGTCATTTTGGTGAAAAACCAAAAACAAGTAAAGTGAATAATATTTTTACAGAATTTTTTTATTACCCTCACATAATAAGATTTTCAGGTGAAAAGGATATAGTCATAACTTTTTCCAGATTACCAACATTTTCATAGCCTTCGTTTGAGATGTGAATTGGCTTTTTAATTATTTTAGTCTAGGACTAAAAAACCTCATTTGAGATAGACTTTTTGGTTTTTTTATTTTATTTTTGTAAAGAAAAAAATGAAATAATCATGGTTTGGATGTATCATTTTGTCATATTTTGCTAAAATAGCCAATTTTGTCCTATATAACTATTTTAACCCAAATAGGCATGCCAAACATAGCTTATGGCTTTGGTTTCTAAAATTTAAAACATCATAATTTTATTTATTTATATATTATTTTAAATATTTTCTTTTTAAAATCTATCATATAAAGAGCCTGTTGTGTGATAAATAAATTTGATAAAATGACATTGTGCAGATTGTATCTAGATAATGAAATTTCACTATCTTTTCAAACAGGGGGAAAAAATTCTAGATTATGGGATAAAAATGCAAAAATGAGGGATATTAGTTAAAAAAAAATAAAAAAATAGAGCACCTAATATCAATTTTGATGGTTAAAAGTCCCAAATTGAGGACTTCTCAATGAAAAATTATTTCAATGTATTGTTATTCTTCAACATTAAATTTCATAGTCTTAACAAACTAAAAAAACGAGAGAATAAAAAATTCAAATTGAAAATATGAAATGCAAAATTGAAGCACCCCAAATGTATAAATACAAATTGGGAGAGGTTTCTCTCTAATCTTCATTTGGATTGGAGTGGTTTTGCTCGAGCCCATGAGATTCATTAGACCATGTCCAATGATTACTCAAACTGTTATAAAATTTAATTTGATGAAAATAGCTTCTTTTTCCTGTTCTAAAGTTTCATCAATATGTTTTAAATCCAGGATTTCACTTTTTCTTTCATCAAACTGAGAATCAATATACCTTTCATTAAATCATTGTTCATTGTCTTTGGATTTTCACACCACCAGATTGTCCTCTCTAATGACCACACAAAAGGTAAAAATTTGTGAAAAAATTAAGCCAGCCGGTCGTTCACTCGGTAATCCGCTCGGTCGATCGGTGGTTTGATGAAATTACAAAACCCTCCGTTGGAGCACTTAATATCAAAATAAGATTTTACTCAAATTTGGTTAAAAAAAATTGATGCACCATTAGAGATGCCCTTATATGTTCCATTTTGATTATTTGAACTGTTTATTTTTATTGCTCTTCATGTATATCACCCACACACACAAAAAAATAGGTTTAAATGATAATCGTAACATCTTTATTGTATCACATTTATCCTAAATAAAAAAAATTGCAGTTTATTTTTTTAGTGACAAATGCAATAAAATAAAGATGTTATAATTATTAGATCAACTTTTTTCTTTTAATTTTTATGAATGATATACACAAAGAGCCATAAAATTATGGTTAATTTGGATAATCGAAACGAGACTCACGGTGAACTCCACGGGCCTAAACTTCTCCAATCGATGAGGATGGGAGAGAAACTCTTCCCATAAGAATTGTAATACAAATAGTGAACCACAAAGTACGAAATGTAGGCCTCTTTTGGGAAGATAGCTAAATATCAAAAGCCAACTTCTAACCTATTTTAGATTACATCATTTTTATACTTTTTTACATGTTTTTAAAAAATAAAAATAAAAAACTAAAAAATAAACTTTCAACTACTTCTCAAACAACCCACAATTATAGTGAACCCAAAGTACATATGTAACAGTCTGTCAAAGGGTTCAAGTGAATGGAGAAGTTTATTTAAATGGGAGAGTTTGAAAGAAAAAGGGGGAATAAAAAATTAGATGTTGATCCATCACACCTTCATATTGTTATTTTGAGATGGGTTTTAAACCTATCAACTCAATACAAAAATTAAAACAATTCTAAGAGAAATCAATTGAAACTCATCGGGTATGTTTGGTTTGTGTTTGAGAGATGTGTTTTTAGATAAAAAGTACGAAACATGTTTGGTTTGGTTTTTTGGGAAATTTGTTTTGGAAAATTGTTTTGAGAGAGAGTTTTGGAAAAGTGATTGATTTGATGTGTGTGTGAGAGAGATTTGTTTTGGAAAACTTGTTTGGTTTGTGTGTTTTGGGAAATTTTTTGGGAAAATTTGTTTGGTAGAGAAAATTTCTGAAATTTGTTTGTAGAGAAAATTTCTGAAATTTTTTCAGAAACACAAACCAAACCTACCCA
Organism: Camellia japonica; assembly: GCA_030407325.1. NCBI lineage: Eukaryota > Viridiplantae > Streptophyta > Magnoliopsida > Ericales > Theaceae > Camellia > Camellia japonica. Next base: position 61,435,155 of record JAPPVO010000002.1, read on the forward strand.
TCATTTTCACAACAGCAATCTCAAATGTATCAACCCGAGTAGTTGCCAAAGAAGATTATAAAACACACACGATCACCAACATCGGATGTCCAATAATAGCACCAGGTCCAACACAAACACGACATTAAAATAAAAGAGTAGGCTCCGAGCCCATTATTTGGATGGGAGAAGGCTGTATGGGCCGTCGGATTTTTCACCAGCTTTGTTTCAACGATTCAAAATATTTTATTTTATAGTATTCACCATATAAATTATAAAAAAAAATTAAGTCAATATGATAATTGTAATATCTTTCTTTTCCTTTACTTTTATCACATTTATTTCTACAAAATAATAACTTATTTAAAAATATATAATATTGACAAAAGTTTCTATATATCTATATTAGAGTAAATTACCACAAAAAAAAAAAAAAAAACCCCTCAAAAATTGACCCTAAAGCAGACACTTACCTTATGTATTATCCAGATTTTTTTGTGGTAATTTACTTTAATATATACGTATATATATTAGTTTATACCTTATGTATTTTGTTGGCTTTTTGGCTTTTGAAGGGTATTTTTGTAAATGCGAGCGTGCCAGCAAGGATCAATCAGTCCTTACAGAAATGTTAATTGCCAACCAATTATCAGACGATTGTGTTTTAGTTCTTTCAGCCTCCAAATGAAGAGGACTTTTACTGGTGGCTTGACTTAGGAGAAATTAAACAAAATAACAGTTAAATGAAGAGCAATTGAAGTATTTCATTAGAATGAAAACTTACAATGATCCGAACTCAGCCTCGTAGAGGTTTACAGCGACAATCTACTTGAAACTACTCCTATGAATGAAGTGCAGTGCAGGAATTTAAAGTGCAGGAATGTAAAGAGCAGGAATTTAAAGAACAGAAATAAAACTGGAAAAGAAAATATGTAAAGTAAGACTGGTTTGTATGATCTGAGTCTGGGGTTTTTCTGGGGTCTTCCCGCTATTTATACTTCTCAAGGATGACCATCGAACTGCACTTCAAACCGTCGAACTGCTCCTCCATGATCGTTGATCATGCTGCCTTATAAGTAGTTCCACTACGCCATCACTTGCAGTTAGGCTTCCCTCCTATATTTGAATTTGAATCTGAGTAACCGTTGAAGCCACGTCACCTTGCACCTCTTTATTGATCCATGCTTACTCAGATCACGTGAGAACCAATACTAACTGCCACGTGTACGATCAGGATCGAAGACTTGAATACTCTTCTATTACCCTTATTCTGCCACGTGTTGAATTGTATTGGCTTGTACAAAATATGAAGCCAACATTACCCCCCGCACTAATATACCCAATACTTGGTGATATTAGTGGATCAAAGCCCTTTTCCCCGCGTTTTTTAGAACGTGCATGGGGTCTATATTCTGGAAACCAACCGTCATTTATTGATGATCATTTGCATTAATTCTCTTTCAATCTTTTGAACACCCCAATACCTTAGCACTCGCACAGACTGATACTTTTCTATGGCCGAATCAACTTTCTCCTCCACTGATCGAGCACACGAAGAGTCATATGATGATGTTGTTCCTCCTCGAAAGAATTTTCATGCATTAATTAGCCACCTTTATCCACCTTTCCATATTCAGGTCATGGATGCCTTTGCAAATTATCGACCTTTGGATTACGAACACATTGCCCTTAATCTTTCGATTCAGAAACTTGCGAATATAGATACAAGAAGTTCTTCCTCTGACTCACCCTTGTGCTTCGAACAAACTACTCCCAAATCTTTGATTCGGAAAGTTGCAAATATGGACTTGGGAAACTCTTCTTCACAAACCTCTGCATGGGATAAAGCTGCAACTTCTTCATCTTCTGGGGTTTCTGACTGGACAAGCTGGTCAACACCTGAGACCTGTGATTTGAGGGAACGAATCAACCATCATTTTGTTGAGTTCACTACCCTTTAGAGTTCCTTCCTACGCTCAAGTTCAGTGGTCTACCCTACGTGCCCATTGACCATCGACGTAGTTTGGAGGAGAATCTGCTTGTGGCATGGTATACATCTTCCATGCCTACAAAGACAGTGCATGTTGCCCGACGCCCAGAAGAGGCACAAGGATACAATCCATCATTCTAGCTCAGAAGGCGAAGATTTGCTCTTCTGACTGGCTTATTATATTAATGCCCTTGTTCCTTCTGCCCTTGCTCCACCTCCTGAAATAGAAGCATCCACACCTTCTCTTCCGCCAAATCCTTGCTGGATAGAGAAACTGAGGCTTGCCCTTTCTGCGGATAAGGTCTTTCCACCTTACAAACCTCCACCTTCCCCTACTCCGGCGAGCGAAACAAGCTCAACTTCTGCTTGCGCTTTTTCCCACTTGCCCTTCAATGTTCTTGAGGACGAAGTCCCTCTTAAGAATTTCGATGGGCTTGTGATATTCTAACTCGGGGTCATTCCTCAATCCCCTCGCCCAAGCAGAGCTTCACATGTTTTTGGACCAACTTCCATTGCTTCTCACTGGCATCGGACCTCTATGAACACCACACAATCTTTAGACCAACTTTCGTCCCTTCGAATTCATGCCCAATACGAAGCAGAAAACTTTATTGAAGAATTCGATGATTTCAAGAATAAAGATTCTGCATACTGGGATGATTGGATATAGACGAATTGGAACAAGGATTGAGAGAAACAGCTTTCGAAATAAAGGCTGAAGAGCTCTTACGAAGTGAGAGCACATCAACTCATGCAGCCAATGTTAGAAGAAATAGAGGACAGAATAAAGAAAGAACAGAAATTCATTGATCATTGTTGGACTAAATTTCATGATCTTGTTATTTATTCCATTCCCTATTTTTATGAGCTTGAGTTTGTACCCAAAAATGGCCATTCGATGTAACTGTTTTTGCTTTAATACCACTAAGACTTCTCTTTATGGTTTGATCTTGTCTCCATTTGTCTTTAAAAGCAATTTCAGAGCTTTGAACTGAACAATCTTTTCCTTCGAACCTGGATTCAATCGTTTTAAATGAATATTAACAAAACGACCATGAATTTTCCAATTTATGGAATGCAGTTGATAGTTTTTGTGTTTTCCATTCAGATCCATGCTTCGAATTTAACAACTTACTCTTCAAAACTTGTTTCAATCACAACCAACATATGGTCAATGATTTATTATGATCAATCAGTTTTAAATTGATCTTTTTGTCTTGAACAACAGTCCATACTTTCAAAAATATGGAAGCTCCTTTTGAGGGCTGCACTGTTTTAGTTCGAAAAGACAACTTTTCTGAATATATATAAACCAACTATTGGTTTTGATGTTTCGAATGCCAATTTCCATTCCTAAGGGATTTCTAGTTTTACTTCGAAGAACATCACTTTCAATGAGAAACCTAAAACAGGTCTTTAATCCCTTTGAAGTAAACGAATACTTGGCATTCTTGCATCCATTGGGTAGGGAATATGCTTCGAAGCCGGCTTCTTGGTTTCGAAGCTTTGTTATTGGACTTTTGCGCAAAATCTGGTGTGTTATGTTTTGAACACCAATTCCCATCCTCACAGAGTCTCAAGTTTCACTTCGAAGGACATTACTTTCACTAAGAAACCTAAGATAGGTCTTTTAATCCCCTTCGAAGTAAATCAAATACTTGAGTATTCTTACATTTTTAAGTACGGAAATGTGCTTCGAAGCCGACTTCTTTGTTTCGAAGCCGTTGTTTTTTGGCTTTTGGCGCCAAAACTGGTTTCGAAGCCAAATATTTTACTTCGAAGCTAGCCTCAGCATCTGGGCTGTGTTTTTCCCTCCAAATACTATCAATATTTGAAGGAAACTCTTCGTATTCGTACTTTTAGTGCTTAACGAACCAAGCGTTTATATATCCCCAAACACAAAGGCTTTTGAAACCCTTTTATTTCGTGTTCTGAAATCATTTGCTCGCTCAACACACAAACCCTTTTACCTCTGCCGATCTTCCACTTCTCTCTACTTCCTTTCTCAGCTTCACCTTCTGGAAACGCGTACTATCAATGGCTTCTTCTTCGGTGCCAGTCGTAGAGCGTGCGAGCCCATCTGTAACCCTGAAGAGGATCATTGATGCAGAATGTGAGAAGTACAAAGCTGGGGAGAAAAGCGCTATCGATGGACGAATCTTCGTCCCTCGTCGCCATGTGCAGCAAGACTACGTGCTTGGGCCCATATTCAAGGATCCTTACTGAGCTCCCAGCCCTATATCCTCGTTTGGAAAACCAATGTCTTCTTTACGAAGGTGGTCTTGACTGGAGGAACTGGAGGATAAACCGCCCCCACCGATGTGGCCCACGGTGAGACCGGAGTGGCAAGAATGGTATGACCGGGTTGTCCCTGCTAGAACTCTGGACCTTCAAGAGCTCTGCCTTCTCGATGCTCTCCGACTATCCAGGGTAACTATCTCAGAGGACCCTTTCCTAATTCCTGCTGCCTTGTGTTTTTGGAATCCTATCTTTAATTTCTTTCAATTTAGATGTGGGATGATGGCCCCTACTGTTCTTGACATTTGCCATCTACTAGGATTATCCCCAATTGGTACCCCCTTTGGACCAGATTACCCTGACTCAGCAGTCCCTTTCTCCCTCCCCTCTCTTAACTCATCCTATAGTGATTTCGCTAAGGCTGAGAATAAAAGAGAGGGCTTTGTGACTGATAGGGAATTCTTTTCTTTCTTATTGTATTGGCTTTGCAAATTCCTCTTCTGTACCTCCTCTCAGAGAATCATGCCTGAATTTGCCCCTCTTGCCAAAGCCTTGTTTTACAGAAAAGGTGGCCTTAGCCCCATATGTTCTAGGCCATGTATATAGAGTCTGTTCCCTCTCTTTGTGAGAAACCCTTAGATGCTAACCAAGGGGGGCCATTCTGGATCCTTCAGCTTTGGCTTTTTGCCTATTTCACCGAGTTACAATCCAAATGCCTTAAATTTTCTGAGCCAAACCCTCTTACTCATGGCATAAGGCTGGCCAATGCTTCACTTTATCCCTCCACTTTTGCTTTTTACTTCTCTTTCTTCCACCAACTTCCAGCTTCCCTTCCTACTTTCCGTTTCCGTCCCTTCGAACCGCCATTGGTCCATCTTGGTTGAGGAATTTCCTAAGTGACAGGTCCTGCGCCTCACCTGCTCACAAAGATATATGGGCTTCCATTCTGATCCCTAGAGAGTTATTTATTGGGACCTTGAACCCCAGAGCCTACAAATGCATAGCTGAGCCGTATTGTCCTGCTCAATTTGCTAGACAATTTGGCTTCACACAAGGGGTCCCAATACCTCTCTGCAGCAATACCAATCTAAGTCTCACTAAGAGGGATCTGAAAGTTCGGAGGTCCAGGCTAGAAGAGGCAACTTCCAAATTTATAGATGACTTGGTCAATTTCGAGTATACCCCTTTCCTTCCTCAGGGTACCTTGTTGAAGAGGTACCAGAACTGGTGGGACCAACATGGAAGTATACTTGGCCATTTCTCCTCAGAACCTGCTAATGGTATTGGATCTGCCCAAGCCCAAAGGAGCTGGAACTGTTACTTCTTCCACTGTTTCAGTTGCAGTGCCTGCGTCCACTCCTGCTGTGCCTCAACTCCTCCTAGAGTCACTCGGGCTGCTTCGAAGAAAGGTATACACCTTTGTTTCTTTTCCTTTGGCCTTCTCTATAATGGTTGTAGTCTTATCCTTAGTTCTTCTTTTGTGAAGGTAGCCCACAACAAAAGAAAAGGAGACTGCTTGAGCTTGAAAAGAAAACAGCTGAGGTGCAAGCAGAAGAAGAAGAAGAAAAGATCAAGAGCATGAGTCGCCCTTAATAAGAAGGAAAAAGTGATCGTCCCTACTTTACTTAGTCCAAGATGAGACAACTGCCAGAGAGGTAGAAGAGGAGCTCATCTCTACAGAATCTAGATCCCAGATTGAAGAAGTTGAGAAGGAAATTGAGAAGGAGCAGACAAACCAATACAGAGAAGAAAGAAAAGAAAGATGACTGTCTCTCCTTCTGATTTCACAGAAGACTCCGATTCCGAGACAATTGCCATGGCAATAGAAAAGAGAAAGAAAGTGACTGCTTCTGCTACTAACTTGGTTGAAGATACCATCCATGAGGCAGCTGCCAAGGCAGTAGAACAAGAACATTCTAAGGCCATAATTGTCTTCGAGAGGGCTGAGAAGAGACGGCAACAACAATTCTGAGAGATGAAGCTGCTCTGCTTGCATTACAACAACAGGGAAACTGCAAGAAGGCAACAAACTGCCAAACATTACTCCCTTCGTAGCTCTCCCATCACTGCCAACATTTCTGAAACAAGTAATTTCTTTCATGCTTCTACTGTTTTTCCTTATCAAATTTTGACATTGAAGCTTGACATTACGTTTCTTTTTTTGCAGCAACAACTACTGAGGCTATACTTCCAATGAGGACTCCCTCAATTTCAGTTGAGGTTGATCAGATGCAAAATGTGAAGGCCATTCAGATAATACTTCCACTTCCAGGCCCACATTTGTACCCTTTGAGTCCTAGCATTCCTGTAACTCTTTCTTTTGGTCTGACTCCATATCTTCCCTATCTGACCTTTACCTGTCTCAATTTACTTCTCATTCGGGCCCTGCTCTTCCTTCTCCTTCTAAGGAAATTTCAACCATTTCCTCTTCTTCGAAGGTATCTGATTCCCCAGTTGAGGGTGCTGGTAGTTCTCCAACTCATAGCTCATTACCTTTGCCTACTTCCAGTCCCTCTTCACTTGATTCGTTGGTGGCTAAGACCATAGAGACTGCCAAAGATGCTCCATCTATTTCTCCTATCCCTATGCAGTCCTTTATCCTTCCACCACAACTCTCTCTGCACCCCTCATGTCTACGGATGAGGTAGACATCTTCGAAGCCAGGCTAGCCAGTCTCTTCGATGTGCCCTCTACCTCTCCAATAACCAATTTTGAAGCTGAGCCATTAGTTTTGGCCGACTCCTTGCTACAAATTCTTGAAAGCTCTCCTTCCTCCAGCAGCAAGCCTTCTGCACCTCTGATGGGCTTAGACACCTGCCTGGAACTGTTAATCTCCTTTTCGAGGCTCCCCTTCGAGGCTTTGCAAAGGCCTATAATAAAAGATGGGTTCCTCCAGTGCTGCAAAGTTGCTGAACAGTCAGGCATGGATGTCTCAAGTCACTTATCCCAGGCAGCAGCTACTATCGACTTCTACATCAACATTTGCCATGCTGCCAAAGCTGCGGAGGAGAAATTGGCTAGAGACCAGAGTTTTGTTTCCCAAGTACATACTGAAGTCTCAGAGCTCAAGGAACAACACTCCTCTGCCTCTCACTTTCGAGTTCAGCTGCTGGAGAGAAAGCTCAACTTGAAGAGGAGCTATCTGCAGTGAACCAGGCCTTAGTCCGAACTGATACCAAACTGCAAATCACCAACCAAGAATGGCCGATCGAAAGAAGAAATGGCTACAGCTATTCAGTTTTTCATCACTTAGCAATAGGAAATCTGTTGTAAAAGAACAATTAAGACATTGTAATGATTTTTGGGCCAATTTGTGGCAAAATGTACTTAACTCTTTATGAAAAACAAATTCTTGTCTATCATCTGAGTAGTCTTGTGTTCTTTTGCTTGACATTTATTCTACTCCTTGTGTTTCCCAAATAGTTGGAAAATAAGGCTTCAAATATCTGCCATTGATCTTTTTGGGATGTATGTATCCATTCAAATTTCTCAAATGGTATGCCCCAAAAGGCAGGACTCTATGAATTTGATATGGTCCTTCCCAGTTAGGTGACCATTTACCAAACTTATGGCTTTTAATTCCTATTGGGAGTATTGTCTTCCATACCAAATCACCTTCATCAAAGCCAATGTATTTGACTTCTTATTGTAATTTTTGGCTGCTTTCTTCTTTTGCAAGAGAATGCTATTTAATGCCAGAATTCTGGCTTCATCTATGCCTTCTAATTCCAAGCACATACTCTGATGGTATTGCTCAGGATTTAGCTGGTCTTGGCATCTTACCCTCAAAGATTTAACATTAATTTCCACAGGTAACACTGCATGCCATGCCCATACACTAAGGCATAAGGAGTAACTCCTGTGCTTGACCTTGGGGAAGTTCTGTAAGCCCACAACACATCCAACAATAAGTTATGCCAATCCCTGGATTGTCCTCCCACAACCTTTTGTATTCCTTTTTCAAGGACTTATTGGATGATTCAGCTTGACCATTGGCTTGTGCATAATATGGGGTGGAATTAACGAGACTAATTCCAAATTCTGCCACAAAGGACTTCACCATCTTCCCATCGAACACAGTCCCATTATCCACAGTTATAGTTTGTGGGATGCCAAATCTATGGATTAGATCCTTAATAAATCCAATAACCTCAGTCTGGTCTACAGCCTTGTATGGCTTAGCTTCGACCCACTTAGTGAAGTAATCAGTGGCCACTAGAATGAAACAATGATGCTTCGAAGAAGGTGGGTGTATTTTCCCCATCATATCCATGCCCATCCTCTGAATGGCCAAGGCTTCACTACTGCATGTAGGTCAGTTATGGGCACATGCCTTATTGTGCCATGCTTTTGGCATGCCTGGCAACCCTTTGCATACTCTATGCAGTCTTTAAGGATAGTTGGCCAATAGTAGGAATGCCTTCGAAGCAACCATCTCATCTTCACACCAGGCTGATGAGCACCACAGATGCCTTCATGAACCTCAGCCATAGCTGTTAATGCTTCTTTTGGGCCTAAACATTCCAGCAATAAGCCATCTCCCCCCTTTTGTAGAGAGCATTACCATATATCATATATTGCATAGACTGCAATTTAATTTTCCTGCTGGCCTTCGAAGATGGACCAGCCAAGTACTGCATTATTGGATGCCTCCAATCTTGTTCTTGCAAGTCATTATGATTGACTTCCAAGACCACATTCCTTTTATTCAAAGGTGGTATCAATTTCTGATATGTTGTTTGGCTTATGTTCCTTTGGGCATTATCCCTTCTCTTGAAGTTCGAAGCTTTCTGAGCCACATCATTAGCTCTATTATTCAAGAATCTTGGAACATGAGTTACATTTGCTATTTGAAATTGAGAAAGCAGATGTAATGCAACAACATAGTATGGTAAAATGCTTATGCTTTGACACTTGAAAATCCCTTTCACTTGGTTAACCACCAATTGAGAATCTCCAAATATGTCAACTGCATGAACTTGTAATCCAATAAGAATTTCTAGTCCCACTATTAAGGCTTCATATTCAGCTTGGTTATTAGAACAGGTAACTTCATCCACTCTGAAACCATGTGTGGTCTCTACCCCTTGTGGAGACCTAATCACAATACCAATTCCAGTTAAGCCATTGGCTTTCGACCCATCGAACCACATCTGCCATGGCTCAACACTAGCCATACCAAGTTCCATTATCTCTTGGCTCTCTGTTTGAGATGGATGGTCTGCCAGAAAATTGGCTAAAACTTGCCCTTTTACTGCCCTTTGAGGGACATATTCTAGATGAAATTCTGATAAGGCTAGTATCCACTTGCCAATTCTTCCCCTCAACATAGGTCTAGATAACATGTACTTAACCAAATCTGTGGTTGCAATTACCAAGACAGTTGTAGGTAAAAGATAGTATCTTAATTTCATTGCAGCAAAATACAAAGCAAGACACAGCTTTTCAACAGCTGAATATTTACATTCACAAGAATTTAAAAACCTACTAAGGTAATAAACAGCTTGCTCCTTGCCTTCTTCATTATCTTGGGCCAAGAAAGCTCCCAATGAATCTTCTGCTGCAGCTATGTACAACTTCAAGGGCTTGTCACCCTTTGGTGGCATCAGCACTGGAGGGTTGGCCAAGTAGGCTTTGATACCTTCGAAAGCAATTTGATGCTCTGCTGTCCACACAAATTCCTCTTCATCTTTCAGCCTTAATAAGGAAGAAAAAACTTTAGTTTTCCCTGCAGTGTTAGAAATGAATCTTCGAAGAAAATTAACCTGTCCAAGGAACTTTTGTAATTCTTTCTTACTTGATGGAGGTCTGGCTTCAATGATGGCTTTGGCTTTATTCTGGTCAATCTGTATTCCTTTCTTGTGTACCACATAGCCCAAGAAGTTTCCAGATGATACGCCAAAAGCACACTTAAGAGGATTGAGCTTCAATTTGAACTTTCTCATTCTTTCAAAGGCTGCTTCTAAGTGAAACAGATGCTCCTCCATGGATTGGGATTTAACTACAATGTCATCAATATAACACTCTAAATACCCTCCAATGAGGTCATGAAAGATAGTGTTCATAGCCCTCTGATATGTAGCTCCAGCATTCTTCAGGCCAAATGGCATTTTAACCCATTCGAAGGTGCCAATATTTCCAGGACATCTGAATGCTGTCTTGTGGACATCCTCCTCTGCAATGCAGATCTGGTTATAACCAGAATGCCCATCCATCATTGATAAAACTTGATGCCCTGCTGAACTGTCTACCAACAGATCCACTATAGGCATGGGTACTCATCTTTTGGAGTTGCTAAATTCAAGTTTCTGAAATCAATGCATACCCTCATTTTACCGTTCTTCTTAACCACAGGCACAATATTAGATAGCCATTCCACATACCTGGCTGTCCTAATAAAGCCTGCTTTGAGTAGTCTAAGAATCTCCTTCTTGACTTTCTGAATTACTTCTGGACTCATTCTTCTTGATTTTTGCTTGTATGGCTTGAAGTTAAGTTTCATAGGGAGCCTATGTTCCACTAATGACCTATCCAATCCTGGTAGTTCATTATAAGACCATGCAAAGCAATCTTTATATTTCTTTAGAACAACCAACAACTGGTCCCTGTCCAGAACATTCAGACAAGCACTTATGTAGGTGGGCTGCTGTATAGAATCTTCCCCTAAATTTACTTCTTCTAAGGGGTCTTGTGTCTGAGAACTTACTGAAGCTTCTTCTTTGATTTCTTCTATCTTCGAAGCAATCTCCCTGCTTTGTTCTGCTCCCAGGTTCTTTAATTCAACATCTTTGCCCTCCTCCTCATAGACAAAGTCTGTCCACAAGGCTTCCTCTTCCTGTATCTCCTGGACTTTTGTTTCAATGTCCAATGCACAGTATTTATCAAGGGTCAAAACTTTGACCTGTTGCTGCTTCTGCTTGCAGCCAATTATCATGGCTTCTCTCTCTTGCTCCTGTACTTTCTGGACTATTGATTTTACATCCAATGTTGAGAATTTAATTAGAGCCAAAGACTTGGCTTCTTGTGTTTCATTTCTTTGCCTACAACCAGGCATCATTGTCATCCTTAACGACAACCTCCTCATCAGCACTCTCCTGGACTAAGTGCTTCAGGTGTGTCACTTCCTCATCAGCCGTCACTTCGGCTGAGCCATCAGGTTTCCTCAGTATACTGAGTGGTGTCACTCCCTCAATATACAGTTTGGCCTCTGCGAAGTCTGCACAGGCTATGAAAGGTTGAGGATCTGCATCAATTTCCTCTGTCTCTCCATTGCCTAAGGCCATCATAATTTTCTGATGCAAAGAGGAAGGCACACATTTGTTAGTGTGAATCCAATCTCTCCCAAGTAAAGCATTGTATTTAGCATTACTGTCGATTACGAAGAATGCTGTCATGCAGTCCCTGGTTCCCACACTCAGGTTGATGGGTAGAATTCCCTGAGCCATCTGTTTGTCTCCAGCAAAGCCAGCGATGGTTGTGCTGGTTGGGATTAACCTAGGATTCTTTTTCCCTAGTTTCTTCAAAGAAGATTTCGGTAGTAAATTCACTGCTGCCCCATTATCTATCAGGACTCGGTTCAATTGTATCCCATCGAAGAAAGCCTTGATGTACAAAGGCTTGACATGTTGTGTCATAGAATTCGAGGGATACTCAAAAGGATATGAGAGGTTAATGCTCACCTCTTCTTCACTCTCATATTCAGTTTCCATTGGGGTAGCCATTCCAGAATCATCTTGTACCATACTCACTTGTGAGTCTTCACTAGAGACAGGAATAGGATCAATTTCTTGGCATCTTGGTCCTCATCTCCAGCCTGGAACTCATGAGGCAGTATGTGTACCATATTGACTGATACTGGAGGAAATGAGCCAAATTGGATGGCTGGCTGTACCTGTTTCCCCCTTGGCCACCTTGTTCAGTTACTTCAGCAGCATCCTCCATGCTGCACTCTGGCACTTCGTTGTTAACTGATTCCTTCGAAGGATCTTTCTCAACTGGTTTTTCAACCAAAAATGTTTGCTCAGCCATGAAGGCTTCGAACATTTCTTCCTCCACCATTTCTTTCTTTTGGCTTATGCCAATTTCTTCTTCTGTCTCGCTATCACTCTCCATCAGAGCTTTCTCCAATCCTGCCAAGCTAGATTCTCTCTGGCTTTTAGTTCAGAATGAACCTTGGCCAACTGTTCCCTGCTGCAACCCACCTTGCTTTGTAGAGTTGTCTTTGGAGTATGGTCTGACTTTGGAGTCTTCTTTCCTTCTGTCTGGACCAATGAAGAGCTCTCTCCATTTTCTTTCATATCTTTTTCTGGTACTGAGTGTACCTGCGCTGAATCTTTCTCCTTTGTGATCTCGAAATGACTAGGACCATATCTGGTTCCTTCGTCTTTGGGTGTTTAAGCAATACCCAATTGTTCGGAGCCACCAAAGGAGGTTTAACCATCCTTCCTTGGTTTCCAACATCTCTCTGAGTGGGCACTTCCCTAGGTTTGTTCTGCATCACAAACCAATCTGGAACTCCAGGTACCCACGAACTTACTGACTCAGATGTTGAACTGCTTCTTTCTACCTTCGAAGCCATCTTCGAAGCTGGCTGTGAAGGCACTTGCTTGGTCCTGACCTCATGTTTCGAGCCTGATTCAGGCCTTCGATGAAGGTGGCCACTTTCTGTCCTGCGTGAGGTTGGTCTAGGAGGCCAATCTCTGGCTTTGATCCCATAACCTGAACTCTTCTCCAGTCTTCTTTCAGAATGACTGCTCTCCATTCTGTAGTAGTTAGGTGGCCTGGACTCATACAAGGGCCTCTTGCCTTTAGCATGCATTCTATCGACTGCTGGTTCAACTACCAATGGCTGCTGCCTAACACTAGCCGGATACGGCCTTTTGTTGTAAGCATTGGTTGGTTTAGGGCGTCTCTGACATCCCTGTAGTATTGCTTCCCATCAATTGGAAGCCCCTTCAACCATTTATAACTCAGTCTGCACCTGGGACACATCCTTTGCATTACTGCTGCCTCTAAGGAATCATCATCCAGTGATTCTTCATCAGAGTGTTCCCTCTGTGTGAGAAACCTTGTCCAATAACTGGCAGATTTCTGGTGTCCTTTTTGATGGTGGCCTGGTTACAACATGCATCTGCACATTGACTTTTTCCAATTCTGTCAAGCACAAGTTCTGGAAGTCTGACAAATGACATTGGCTGCCACCTCTCCAACTTCTGGAAATGGATTACTCGATCCCCATGGCCTTTTCTGTTTTGGCTGGGAACTTCAAACTTCCTTTCCGAATTTGTTCTTGGATCCTGTCTCGAAAAACAATGCAGTTTTTAGTCGAGTGAGACCAAAGTTATGCATTTACAATATATTTTCCCTTAAGTTCATCTGGAGATGGCAATTTTACTCCTTTAGGTACTTAAGGAGTTGGCCGCGTAATGATCAAAATGTCATCTGCCTTTGTTAATATCGAAAGAGTACTTTCTGTGACAGTCTTTCTTTTTAAACTGCTGGTCATTGTTTGTATCCTTATGAATTAATGCCTCACAGATCACAGTTCTTTTGCCCAATCTCTGCACATCGATTCATAATTGGATCTCTATAATATGTCTTGTACGATGCATTATTTGATCTTGTTCTTCCTCTAGTAATGCTTCATACTAGACACCTTATAGATTAGTTCCACAAATCTCTGAATTCAGTTGAGTCAAACTTCTTTCGAAGCCTAAACTCTAAGCCATTTTGAGCCAATCTTACGATTCTGACTCTGGCAGGATGACTCTACATTTATTTCGAGCCCTTTTAAATCTAGCAATAAACTGAGTAGCCTTTTTCTTCAGGCCTTTGACTCATCTTGCCATGTCTGCCATGGAAACCTCTGGCTTCGATTGGAAATTGGGCATGAAATGCTCTTCCATTTGTTGGCCAAGTTTGAATGGAGCCAGATGTAAGGTTGATGTACCATACAAATGCTCCCCAGTTAGAGAATTTGGGAATAATCTTAGTTTCATATAGTCATGATTAGTAAATTCCCGCATTGAGCAGCAAACCTAGCAATATGCCTATTGTTGATTGGTTTCCACTCCCATAGAAAAGGGTAAAATCTGGTATCCTGAACCCCCTTGGGTATTCATGTACCCTATCTACCCATTCTGGGTATGGTTTTCTGTTATACAGGAGTCTGGACCCCCCGAGCCATCGGTCCACACCTCCCTGACAATATCAGCAAATTTGGTCCCTAGGGACCATATTTTGTGCCTGCTGAACCAGTACTGGAGGACAAACACAGGATGGTGGACAAACTTGTTGCTTGTGGTCCTCTTGGTCCATAAGGTGGTACATTTGGGACTGGTTGTCCCTATGGTGCAGGTTGCTGTTGGGGGTGTGGTAACCCCTTTGAGCCTGTCCTGCGAAAGGTGCTGGAACAGGTGTTATTTTTCCCTCCATTTGCAGGCCAACCTTCCAACCCCCTGGGTATAAATTCGAATAAGGGATTAGTGAACCCCCTTGTACCAGGTATGGTTTCGAACATGGGATTTGTGACCATTCTTATGCCAGTTTCTTATACTGGGCCAGATCCACCAATTTGTATGGCTTCATTGTTGGGTACTGAGGCATTTTGACCTACTATAGGCCTCGAAATGGGTTCATACCAAGACTGAGGTGATGGTCTTTCATAGTTCTGATTACTAGTTTGACCATTAGAATGTCTATTAACTTGCATAGGCTGTTTATCTCTAGCCAATCTTTGTTGAGGGACATTTAAAACTTCCTCGATATGTCTTGTGTTTGTTGGTTAGTGGTTATTCATTCGATCCAAAAAGGATGTTGCCCACCCTTCCATTGTGTTCATTAATTGCTGTCCCATGGCATCTACTAGGCCATCCCATGGATTTATTGGATAAGTAGATGGAATAGTGGATGGTCCAATTCCTTGGTTTCGTCCAATACTATGAACATGTGGTTCTTGTCCTGAAGTACTGGTCTGTTCCAACGGTTCTGATAATATGGGAGTTTCCACAAGATGTGTTACCACATTATCCTCTGGATTAGGTATTTCTACCTCTCCTTCTACGCCTTCTTCCAAGCGTTCATTTTCTCCTTGTCTTCTTCGTCTAGCCATTTCAATGTGTCCCACTGGGCGTGCCAAAATATATGTTGGCTTTTTGGCTTTCGAAGGGTATTTTTGTAAATGCGAGCGTGCCAGCAAGGATCAATCAGTCCTTACAGAATGTTAATTGCCAACCAATTATCAGACGATTGTGTTTTAGTTCTTTCAGCCTCAATGAAGAGGACTTTTACTGGTGGCTTGACTTAGGAGAAATTAAATAAAATAACAGTTAAATGAAGAGCATTGAAGTATTTCATTAGAATGAAAACTTACAATGATCCGAACTCAGCCTCGTAGAGTTTACAGCGACAATCTACTTGAAACTACTCCTATGAATGAAGTGCAGTGCAGGAATTTAAAGTGCAGGAATGTAAAGAGCAGGAATTTAAAGAACAGGAAATGTAAAACTGGAAAAGAAAATATGTAAAGTAAGACTGGTTTGTATAATCTGAGTTTGGGGATTTTTTCTGGGGTCTTCCCCGCTATTTATACTTCTCAAGGATGACCATCGAACTGCACTTCAAACCGTCGAACTGCTCCTCCATGATCGTTGATCATGCTGCCTTATAAGTAGTTCCACTATGCCATCACTTGCAGTTAGGCTTCCCTCCTATATCTGAATTTGAATCTGAGTAACCGTTTGAAGCCACGTCACCTTGCACCTCTTTATTGATCCAATGCTACTCAGATCACGTGAGAACTAATACTAACTGCCACGTGTACGATCAGGATCGAAGACTCTAATAGTCTTCCTATATTACCGTTATTCTGCTACGTGTTGAATTGTGATTGCCTTGTACAAAATATGAAGCCAACAGTATTATTGTGGATAACACACAAGTTTCTACTATGTAATCAAACAAGCCAACACTGGATACACATAAGTCTCTATCTTCAAGCCCACAACTTCAAAATTTGGCTTTAGATTTTCTTATAATCCGAAACCCGATGTTGTATAACATATGTTTTACATTAAGCAACCACTTCAACTTCAATGCTCTATCTTGATTAGCAAAGGTGGGGTCTTTAGATTTTAAGTTGAAGGTTGCGAAGCGATAGAGTTTTGGATGAATTGGGTGGCAACTTAGATTCGATTTGTTTGTTTGATTTTCTTAATTTTTAATTTAATGATGTAACAATCCTTTCTATGTGAAGGTTTGTTTCCCTCTGTTGTGAGGGGATATGGGGAGCATGCTAGTACAATACATTGTCGTGAGGGTCTATTGGGCCTTGCCTCGAACCTATGTTATTGATCCGAACCATTTATATCGTAAGGTTCGCCGAACATATCATTTATAAAAAAATCAAGTTAATTGTACATGTGCACCCCATGATCAAGTACTAATTGTTTTAAAATATATTATCAAATTAGTCTAACCGTTTATTTTTTAAAAAAGCAATATGTCTCATTTTGAAGTTATAAATATCTAATTAATCTATTTTTTTCATGAATGATCTACTCGATGAACTCTACAATATAAACGGTTCGGATCAATGACATGGATTCGAGACAAGGCCTAATGAGCTGTCACAGCACCATGTTGTACCCAATTCCCTTGTGAGGGCTTTTTCTCCTCCTCTATAGAGGTTTAGATCATTTCTTTATAGAAGTTGTTTATCTCATTTTGAAATCTTCTAATACTGCTACACCAAATTGATTCGATATTTTATGATTTTCCAATAAGATTTTCTTTCCAATCAAACTAAAACAAAAATTTAAACCATAAATTTTTAATTGTTTTAATTTTAACTCTCTTCTTTTAAAATGACATCAAATCTAATGATCTATTGGTGTCCATTAGTAAATACTAATGAAACATGGACCATTTTGACAATTTAATCCTTTTTTTTTCATTCTATCTGTACACATAGTGTAGTATCCATTTAGAAAATACCCTCATTGCACAAAATGCCATGTCACTATTTTATTCCGATGTACCTAAAAAAGAACGTCATGTAACGATTGACTACAATTAATATAATTTTAAAAATATAAAATTTAAATTTGACCACTTAAAAAATTAGGGTCTTATTTATCATTGGGCTCAAACTCTATTTTTATTTAAAAAATAAAGACAAATTACATTAAATTTACCACTCTTAAAGTTTGAGAAAAATAAAATTACATTAATATTTTTTTTAATAAGTTAAAGATATTAATACATATGATAAATAAACACCAAAATAAATATGATAGAGTGATTGAGGAGTGCGTTGGGAGTTGTGGTTCGATGATTAGCTGAGTTAGGGATTGGGAGATGGGTGGTTATCGATTTGTTCTGGTTGCCCCTTGACTTCATGTGATCTATTTTGATTGGTCTTTAAGCCACTCCTGACATGGAGTGTTGAGGACATTGCCGTGAGATTTGAGACTTTGTGATCAGTGAAGGATGGGACCGGGGGATGTGGGATTGCTCTCATGATGGTGATAGGCTTTGACTGTGTGTGATACTACCACTATAAGAAATTACACTTTTGGCAACTACTTTTGGCGACGATGTCAATTTTTCATCGCCAAAAGTATATTTTTGGCGACGCAATGATCAATTTCGTTGGTAAAAGTATACCTTTACGACGCAATTTGCTATCGTCGCAAAAAAGCATAACATTCTTTTAGCGCCAAAATTTTTGGTTGGCGCCAAAATTTCAGAACTTTTACCTACGAGGCTTATGTTTTAGCAACACAATGAGCGTTGCTATTAGTGTGCATACTTTTGGCGATGACAAGTTGGTGTGGGCAAAGAGTTAACCATTTAGCGACGATAATACTATTCGTCGGTAAAAGTTTTGCTAGTGGAATGATGTGATTTAGTGATTTGTATTTTTTATTACAATTTTTCAAGGAGCTTTAAATATTCTAATTACTAAATTGTAAAATTAAAATGATCATTGAATTAGATCACAAAATGAACCCATTAAGCCCAAACACACTCTTATGTTGAGATGACTAATTTGAGATAATTTAAACTTTTTCAAAGAATATGGTCAGATTATCTATTTCAATATTTTTGGTTTTATTTTTAGAAACTAGTTTCAATTTTTTTTTTCCTAAAAATCTAAAAAAATTGGGTGAAAAAAAAATACTTATTATTTTTGTATATTTTTATCTTTTACGTCATAAATACTTTTTTAATTTTAAAAAATATAATTTTGATTTTTATTGCTCTCAAATTATTTTTAATTTTTTTCAAAAAAACAATCTAAAAATTGTTTTGAAATTATTATTATTATTATTTTTTTTTTATTATTTTTTTTTTTTGTGGGGTGATCTGATTATCTGGCGGTGGCAAATTCCCTCTTAAATTCCCTCCTTTTTTTTTCTCCCTTGTCAATCTCCCTCATCAATCTCCACGATTTCACTCTTGCACACCCTTATCTCATAATTCATAGTTATCTCTCTCTCGCGATTTCACTCTTGATCGTAGGGTTTATGCCGTTTGCTGCTGCCGTGCGAGACGATCGGTGCTTCAGTCTGCCCCTACAGGTTTGTTCCCTTTTTTGCTTTGTATCTCAATGCCCCTGCTTCTCCCTCTCAATTTCTTAACTGAATCTATGTTTGAGTATGTGACGCCATTATATTTTTTATCGTATTCGGTGACTGACACTGAAACATTATGGTTAAGAGTGCAAAAAAGATGTCTGCATATGTAGCTTCGTTGGTATTGACTCCCATTATTGTGAGTGATCATGATTTCGTCTCTTATATGTGGTTGTAGACTAGAACTATGCTTAATTGAGATGCCCCATATGTTGCTATGTAGTATCGAGTCCCATCAATTTATGTTTTTAATAGAATTCTAATTTTTACACATTGAAATATTTATAGTGAAAATTAGCATTATAAGATGTCATGTTCGCACACTTGTGCATACTTAAATATGGCATGGTTATATTACAGATGTAGGTGATTTTGTTGATTCATATTCGTATATATATCCACTACTGTCATTCAATTAGTGAGGTAATTCCCATTAGCAAGGAAAAAATGCCTGAATTCATTTTTGCTGTCAGGTTTTCCTGTTTTTTGATAGAATGTTATAAAAGTAACATGGAGTGTATATTAGTTTTATAATATATAGGCTTGATAGAATAAGAGATAGACAAACTCATTCTATACTCCAAGCAAACCTAGTTGAGCATTTGTGGCATCTGCATGGAGATTTGTAACAACTGGTGTTAGAAATAGTTTATTTATTTTGAAGTTTATTCCTAACTTTGCTATTTATGATTTTTTTTTCTTATTTATTCATTGACCTTTGTGAGGTTTTTGATTACTTAATTTGTGTTCTTTCGGTTCTTAATTTGATAAATTACAATTATTGAAGAACTTCCTTTGTATTGTTATTTTTTTTAAAAAAATTCTTTATTGTTTTCTTTTATTCTTCCCCTCCCTTCCTTTTAAAGATGGTTCCACCAAATTCATTTGTTGAAATATATTCACATACTATAAATTTTATAATAAAAAAAATTAAATATTACTTAAAATTATTTTTTATAATATTTTTAAAACTAATATTAAAAAATATTATTTTTAAAAATATTATCGCAAATGTCACATTGGCAACCATATTAGAGAGTATGTGCATATGTGGCATTCTATGAAAAAGAGTAATATATATATATAGCATTTTTTGTTTTGAAATTGGTTAAATTAATTTAAATGACTAGCTAAAATAAGAGTATGGTTGGAACACACAATAGCTAAACTAATTAGGTAAAATAAAGAGTGTCATTTTTTTATACTTTAGCTAGTGAAAAATAAAGAGTGTGGTTGGAGATGCTCTTAGATAGTTTTCTGGGTTATTGTTATTTCTTGTAAAGATTGAGACCCTCTTGGTTGTTTTCTCTCATTTGGCTCTCAGCATCTATTGTCATCGTTTTGTTTTTGTTTTTGTTTATTTTTTTCCTGCTCTAGTATTTTAAAACTTTTCAAGTCCCCAAAAAATAAAAGAAAGGTAAAAATCCAAAAAAATTGAGGCCAAACAGGGAGTAAAAGTCCAAACAAATTCAGTAAGGCACTCATAAGTGATCCAAACAGAGATTTTTTTTTTTTTTTTGTCCTGCTCTATTATATCTAGATGTGTTTATATAAAGGGAACAAAACTATATTGTATTTTGTAGTCACTGTTATGTATAATTAAAATTTACTAGTTTTTCTTTGAGCATACTTTCACCACTGCCATGTGGCACTAGTAGGACTTATGGAATAGGATTGCTCATGGAAGCCTAGCCAACGTAGGCCTCCATGTTGATCCGGTCTAATTTTTACTCCCAGACTTGTAATACTCTACTCTGACATATGAACAACACCAATTTTATCAAATCTGCAACTACTTTCATGTTCATTTTTCTATTTGATTGACGAAATGCAAAATTTGCTTACATTTGCTTGTTGGGATTTATGCATGTGTAGAAGGTGTTGGAAATGGTTATAAAATTCTAGTTAAAACCAGAATTTTTTTCCTAAGTTTGGTCTAATTTTTAGGTGGGCCCCGTGCATCAATTTACACGGGTCAAAGTGGTAACGCGTTCTATGCCGCGTTGTGATTCACGTGGTATATTTGGTTGTTCAAAACCATTACCGAGTGAATGGGAAATTGAAGCCAAAGTATGCTCCATGGAAATGGAGTTTTGGTGGAAATTCCTTAAAGGTTTGAATAAGGCTTGTCCCACATTGATTTGATGGGAAGTTTTGAGAGGATTTATAAGGCATGGGTTTGGTACTTGGGGTGTGCCCCAAGGGGTACCCAAGTGTTTTAGAGGGGGAGGTTATAGGCAAAATGGGCTAGACCCATTGGACTTAAAAACCACCACACACGCGCACGCGTGCCGCCGCCGCCACCGTCCGTCCGGGCGGGCTAGGCTTGGGTGCGGGTGTGTGGTGAACAGGGCCCTTCCCGTTTTTGAATCCAACAGCTTTAAATATGTTTGAATTTCAAACCAAACAGTGCCTAAACAGTTTGTATCTGTTTAATTCAAATTGAACAGGTACAGTACCTGTTCAATTCAAAACCAAGAGCCACCTTTACATCTATAAATAGACTAGCCTCCCATTTGGATTTTACTCCAATTTTCGTACTCCATCCTCTGCTTTAAATCTCTCATTTTGCTGCATTTTATTTCTGAAAGAAAGAGTGTAAACACTTAGTGTGTTCGACGAACGATTAAATTGTAGTGCTGCTTTATTCGTTGATAAGATCATTTCATCCTGGGAGATAGACGTCCAAATTCTGAAAGCACCGTGGAGAGGACGAATCTGTCTTAAGGACACAGTGTTAAACACTGGACTTGATCAGAAAAGTTATTCAAAGAAATTAACCAAGTAAGTTGTTTAATTTTATTCTGTTTTTTTGTTTATTTAATCAGATTTTAATTTTGTTTTTGTAACAAAATAAAATCTGTTATTATTTATTTATTTATTTTTCGAGTTTGATTTTTGTAATCAAACAAATTCTCTCCTTTTCTTTATTTCTTTAATTCTAATTGTTGTTTTGTACACAATAGAATTAAATCTTTTAAATACAGTGAAGATTGTCCAACAATCTTAAGACAGATTATTTTTTATCTTCATTGTATTTAATTTTCTGTTTTCATAAAGACATATTCTGGTTGGAAAAACAAATAGTGTTTATGCTATTTGACAGATAGTAGTAATATACTGTCTCTTTTCTTTGACAACTAGTAGTAATATACTGGTGTCATTAACAATTGCAGAATATTAATTGTGTTACAGAAAATTATTGTGCTATTTTATTTTTCTAGTTTTAGTAACAAGGAAAATAAAATTATTTTGTGTTATAATTTATTTTCTGGTTTTAGTAACTAGAAAATTAATTTGTGTTTTAATTTTTTTGATTTTTGTAATCAGAGATTATGGCTACTACAACTGAAACTGCATCTGGCAGTGGTACTCCTATTGTTACACCAACATCGGTCCCTATCCAGAACCATGTTCATGTACCAATCAATCATGGAGAAAAACCGAAAAAATTTAACGGTACCGAGTTTAAGAGATGGCAGCAGAAGATGCTGTTCTATCTTACAACTCTTAATTTGGCCCGGTTTCTCCATGAAGAGGCTCCAGCACTTAAAGAGGGTGAAAGTGATCGGCAAGTTGTTGCCGCTGTAGATGCTTGGAAACATTCAGATTTCCTGTGCAGAAACTACATCCTCAATGGCCTTGACAACATGCTGTATAATGTTACAGTCCTCTGAAGTCAGCAAAAGAATTGTGGGATTCTTTGGAGAAGAAATACAAGACAGAAGATGCCGGCACGAAGAAATTTGTCGTCGGTAAATTTCTGGATTTTGTTATGGTAGACTCCCAAACGGTAATATCTCAAGTTCAAAGTTTTCAGATAATTTTGCATGATATTCATTCAGAAGGTATGTCTCTTAGCGAATCTTTCCAAGTCGCTGCTTTGGTGGAAAAGTTACCACCGGCTTGGAAAGATTTCAAAAATTATTTAAAACATAAACGCAAAGAGATGACCATGGATGAGTTATTGTAAGATTAAGAATTGAGGAAGATAACCGAAAGGCTGAAAAGAGGAATGGGAAAAATCCCATTGAGTCCAAGGCTAATGTGGTTGAACAAGTTCAAAAACCACATAACAAAAAGAGGAAGTTTACTGGAGATGGTCCTAAACAAGGCAACAACAATGGCAACAAGAAGTTCAAAGGAAAATGCTATAACTGTGGCAAGACTGGACATCGAGCTTCTGACTGCCGCCGCCTAAGAAGGATCATGGAAGTACAAGTAAGAAGACCACCAATCAGGCCAATGTAACAGAATTGGATTACATCTCTGACGGAGTGAATGACATCAACCTCTCTGCTGTGGTGTCTGAGGCTAACTTGGTTGGAAATCCCAAAGAGTGGTGGGTTGACACTGGAGCAACTCGTCACATATGTGCGGACAAGAAGATGTTCACTACCTACAATGAGGCTGCAAATGGTGAACAACTTTTCATGGGAAATTCTTCTACTTCTACTGTGGCTGGACAAGGGAAAGTGATCTTGAAGATGACATCAGGGAAAGAACTGACCCTCAACAACGTACTGCATGTACCTGACATCCGGAAGAATTTAGTTTCTGGTTCTTTGTTAAGTAAAAATGGTTTTAGGCTTGTTTTTGAGTCTGATAAGTTTGTATTAACAAAGAGTGGTATGTATGTTGGTAAGGGATACATGAGTGATGGTCTCTTTAAACTAAATGTAATGACAGTTGTACCAAAAGTTGCTATGAATGAGAATAACACATCTTTTGCTTATATTCTTGAGTCGAATTTATGGCATGGTAGATTAGGTCATGTAAATTATGATGCTTTGCGTAGATTAATTGGTTTGGATTATATACCAAAGTTTGAAATTAATCCTAATCATAAATGTGAAGTTTGTGTAGAAGCAAACTAACTAAGGCTCCATTTAAATCGTTGAAAGGAAAACTGAACCTCTAGAATTAATTCATACTGATGTATGTGATCTAAAATTTATTCAAACTAGAGGAGGCAAAAAGTATTTCATAACATTTATCGATGATTGCACAAGATATTGTTATGTTTATTTACTTAGAAGTAAAGATGAAGCCTTAGAAATGTTTAAACTCTACAAAACAGAAGTTGAAAATCAACTTGGTAAAACCATTAAAATGGTTAGAAGTGATAGGGGTGGTGAATATGATGCACCATTAAATGAATTTTGTGCACAACATGGCATTATTCACCAAACTACAGCCCCTTATTCTCCACAGCAAAATGGAATTGCTGAAAGAAGAATAGAACCTAAAAGAAATGATGAATGCCATGTTACTAAGTTCAGGCTTACCACAGAACTTGTGGGGGGAAGCAATATTGTCTGCTAATTATGTTCTTAATAGAATACCCCACAAGAAAACCAAAAGCATTCCTTATGAATTGTGGAAAGGTCGACCACCTTCCTACAAATACTTAAAAGTGTGGGGGTGTTTGGCAAAAGTGGAAGTTCCTGTTCCTAAAAAGACTAAGATTGGACCAAAAACAGTAGATTGTGTGTTTATTGGTTATGCTCAGAATAGTAGTGCATATCGGTTTCTGACTTATAAATCAGAAATACCTGATATAAATGTGAACACTATTATAGAGTCAAGGAATGCTGTGTTTTTTGAACATGTCTTTCCTTACAAGAAAGGACAGGAATTAAGTTCACAGAAAAGAACTTATGATTGTACACAAAGTCAAGAGACTAATGACAATCAAACACAAGAGACTAGTAATGGTCTCAACCAACAGGATTTAACTGATGATGAACCAAGAAGAAGTAAGAGAGCGAGAACATCAAAATCCTTTGGTCCAGATTTTCTGACATACTTGTTAGAAAATGAACCTCAAAGCTTTAAGGCAGCAATGACAGGTCCTGAAGCACCTTTGTGGAAAGAGGCTGTTAATAATGAAATTGAATCCATTATGCAAAATCATACTTGGGAATTGGTGGATCTTCCACCAGGTTCTAAACCTCTTGGATATAAATGGATATTCAAGAGAAAAATGAAAGCAGATGGTTCAATTGACAAGTATAAAGCAAGACTTGTAGTTAAAGGTTACAGACAAAAGGAAGGTCTGGACTATTTTGACACATATTCCCCTGTGACAAGAATAACATCCATTCGCATGCTTATTGCTATAGCAGCGTTGTTTAATTTAGAAATACATCAAATGGATGTTAAAACAGCTTTCTTAAACGGTGATCTAAATGAAGAGATCTATATGGAGCAACCCGAAGGGTTTGTTGTATCAGGGCAAGAAAAGAAAGTTTGTCGACTTGTAAAATCCCTTTATGGATTAAAACAAGCACCTAAGCAATGGCATGAAAAATTTGATCATGCAATGCTTACTAATGGGTTTAAGATAAACGAATGTGACAAATGCGTCTATGTTAAAAACACTGACCAAGGATATGTCATAGTTTGTCTTTATGTGGATGACATGCTTATCATTGGAAGCAGTCAAAACATGATCAAATCAACTAAGCAAATGCTTAACAAAAGATTTGATATGAAAGATATGGGGGTCGCAGATGTTATATTAGGAATGAAAATTACTAAAACATCTGACGGATATGCATTATCTCAATCTCATTATATTGAGAAAATTCTTGATAAATTTATCAAGGATGATTTGAATTTAGCTAGAACACCTGTAGACATCAGTCTTTATTTATCGAAAAATAAAGGTGATGCAGTGTCTCAGTTAAAATACTCCCAAATCATTGGAAGCCTAATGTACCTAATGAATTGTACTCGTCCTGATATAGCTTATGCTATCAGTAAATTGAGTAGGTACACTAGTAACCCCGGAGAAGACCATTGGAAAGCGATCATTCGGGTTCTTAGATATCTAAGATTCACCCGTGATCATGGTTTGAACTTTACTCGATATCCAGCAGTACTTGAAGGTTATTGTGATGCAAATTGGATATCGGATACTAAAGATTCAAAATCCACAGTGGATATGTCTTTACTCTGGGAGGCGCTGCTGTTTCTTGAAAGTCCACGAACAAACTTGCATCGCACGATCCACAATGGAATATCCGAGTTCATTGTTTTTAGACAAGCAGGTGAAGAAGTAAAATGTCTTCACTTCTTAGAAGACATTCCAATGTGGCCAAAACTGTGCCAGCTATTTGCATTCATTGTGATAGTCAATCTGCAATAGGCAGGGCACAGAATCACATGTATAACGGTAAGTCACGACATATTCGTCGTCGACATAATACCGTTAGGCAGTTATTGTCAAATGGAATAACTCATAGATTATATAAAATCTAAAAAGAATATTGCGGATCCGTTAACAAAGGTTTGACAAAGAGCTAGTGTATAGTTCATCAAAGGGGATGGGATTAAAGCCTATTACATAAGAGTCGTCATAATGGTAACCCTACTTATATGACTGGAGATCCCAAGAACTAAGTTCAAAGGGACAACTAAGTTATGTATGGCTCGCCAGAAATCACTAAGGGATTAAAATTCCTACCCATTCCTATGGTGAGAGTGATATCTGCAACATATGTTGTCTGCAGGGGTATAAGGATAAGCTTTGCTTTTAATGATTACTTATATCTTGATTAAGGCATAAAATCAAGACGAGTATAAGGAGATACTTACAATAAGAATCACCTATATGAGTGTTGAACTGGAGCCGGTTCTATGAGAATGAAAGAGGCTACATTCTTTAGAAATACTCATGAAAACCAGGTGCGTTCAAGGCCAAAATGAACACAACAGTGATAACCACGATGTGTTAGAAGATATTTGTGTGAAATCTATTGTCTTGGCTTACACAACGGCTGAACAATTCAAGGCATCGCGTCCATTGGTTAGCCAGTAAGTCCGATAGGTTATCACAGAGAAGGTTCAAGGCCGAAACTACCTATCCTGATGCAAGATATTTTCGGCTTATACTCTTTCGTTAATCTGCATTTTGTTGCATTTCCGTTGTCATCAAATTCCATTCATGTGGGGGATTGTTGGAAATGGTTATAAAATTCTAGTTAAAACCAGAATTTTTTCCTAAGTTTGGTCTAATTTTTAGGTGGGCCCCGTGCATCGATTTACACGGGTCAAAGTGGTAACGCGTTCTATGCCGCATTGTGATTCACGTGGTATATTTGGTTGTTCAAAAACATTACCGAGTAAATGGGAAATTGAAGCCAAAGTATGCTCCATGGAAATGGAGTTTTGGTGGAAATTCCTTAAAGGTTTGAATAAGGCTTGTCCCACATTGATTTGGTGGGAAGTTTTGAGAGGATTTATAAGGCATGGGTTTGGTACTTGGGGTGTGCCCCAAGGGGTACCCAAGTGTTTTAGAGGGAGAGGTTATGGGCAAAATGGGCTAGACCCATTGGACTAAAAAACCACCACACACGCGCGCGCGTGCCGCCGCCGCCGTCCGTCCGGGCGGGCTAGGCTGGGCTGGGCCTGGGCTTGGGCGCGGGTGCGTGGTGTGTGGTTGGGTTGGGCCGAAGATTTGGATTTATTGTTCATCCAAACAGGGCCCTTCCCGTTTTTGAATCCAACAACTTTAAATCTGTTTGAATTTCAAACCAAACAGTGCCTAAACAGTTTGTATCTGTTTAATTCAAATTGAACAGGTACAGTACCTGTTCAATTCAAAACCAAGAGCCACCTTTACATCTATAAATAGACTAGCCTCCCATTTGGATTTTCACTCCAATTTTCGTATTCCATCATCTGCTTTAAATCTCTACATTTTGCTACATTTTATTTCTGAAAGAAAGAGTGTAAACACTTAGTGTGTTCGACGAACGATTAAATTGCAGTGCTGCTTTTATTCATTGATCAGATCATTTTATCCTGGGAGATAGACGTCCAAATTCTGAAAGTACCGTGGAGAGGACGAATCTGTCTTAAGGACACAATGTTAAACACTGGACTTGATCAGAAAAGTTATTCAAAGAAATTAACCAAGTAAGTTGTTTAATTTTATTCTATTTTTTTTTTGTTTATTTAATCAGATTTTAATTTTGTTTTTGTAACAAAATAAAATCTGTTATATATTTATTTATTTATTATTTCGAGTTTGATTTTTGTAATCAAACAAATTCTCTCCTTTTCTTTATTTCTTTAAATTCTAGTTGTTGTTTTGTACACAATAGAATTAAATCTTTTAAATACAATGAAGATTGTCCAACAATAGGCTATACTATCTACTCTAAAAAATTGCAATCATGAATCATGATGCTTTATTGAGTTGACTTGTTCTTTCATAAAACACAGTAGTGGACTTCATGTCTCTCAATATTCCCATGTGCCTATTATATTTGATACCAGTGGAATTTGGTAAGGTCCTTAGGGTACAATTAAAAAACATTTAAAGTCTACTTCATTTAATGGAGTCAGGGCATGTTTTCTCTTTTGTGTGTGTGTATGTGTGCATCTCTCCGGATGTATGTGTGTAAAAAGTTTTTAAAGGACTTAATGCTCATGATGTGCTATGCTATATCGACATTTACAAGTCTTGGGGACTTGATATCTTAGTTTACTCGGGGATATTCCTTTCAAGTTCTTTCTGATGTGGTTTTACAATTTTCAGTAAGTGACAATCTACACTAACTTTGGTTTGCCTTCAACGTTCTTGTCTTTGAATTAGATCTCTACAAATTCGCTTATTATTTGATGTGTTTGGTAGATTAAGTACCCTGTGTCCTTGTCTTTTGAACTTTGTTTTTTGAAGAAAATATAATAACCATATTATCCTTACTTTTGCCGGTAGACTATTCATTGTTGGGTTTTGTAAATCTTACAGAGTTCAAAAGACAAGGACACAAGGTACTTGACACAAACTGTCAACCTTTCTTGCTAAGTTCATTTCTTACCTTTTTAAGGGATTGCTTTTGGCCAATATAACCATGGGGTTGTGTCTAGTGTCGAATCATTGGTTGTTCCTTTAGTAAAGGAAAGCTATTTTCGCTCCCTGTTTCTACTATTATCCCAGGTTTTGTTGGCTTCAAAGAAGTTGGAATTTACAAGTTCTGAAGTTACTAGTTACGTGAAGAATTAAGAAAGATAAATTAGATACATAATTTACTTTTGAGTTTTTTTGCTCTTCTTTACTTTTTGGGTTACCTACTTTGTAGTTCCTTAGTTTATTTAAGTTATATTGTTGTAACAAAGGGGATAGTATCGGTTGAATCTGTTCCACCTCAAACACAAGCCACCCCTCATCAAAGTTCTATTTCTACCTTTCTCTACACCATGGCTACGCTCCCCGACCCTTCTACAATTTTTGCACTGCTTCACCTAAACACTGACATTGAATCCGAAACTACTACGGACCTAGCTCTACCATCTATCAATATAATGAGCCTAGAAACATGCTCCTCCCAAACAGATCAAATTATTGAAGAAATGGATGAAACTTCTGTTAAGAATATGCATTTAATGATAATGGTACATAAAATATGGGAGATGGCCTTTTATTTTCTGACTACTCATATACCTTAAAATTGTTCTATTTCAACTAGTGTCAAATCAAAGCTATTCGTGGTTCCACCCCAACTTGAGCATCTGCTTGAGTAACTCATTATGGTAAATACATAAATGACAAATCTTTGCATCTATCGTTAGGAGGCCTATGAGTCTATGACTAAGAGTGTAAATCTTATGATCAAGTTGCATGACAGGAAGTAAATGCATAGGTTCATTAGTAGAAAATTTAGATGCAGTGGCTGGATGTAATTTGTGCTAGGGTCTTTTAGGAGAGCTGAAAACCCCTTTTAGATAAACATAGAAGTTTCATCAAAGAGGGGGTATTGATTGGTGTAGTGGTAAATGCTTGAGTTCCCGTATATGAAAATATGGGTTTGAATTGAAAAATGTAGTCCCTTCCCATAAATATTATAGAGGTTAGCCCTGTAGCCACTCTTAGTCCTTCCCTATGCCCTTAATTTGTAGAAGCCCATTAGGTAATGTCAAGGATGATATTGGAATGAATTGGAATAGTACATTGCCATGCCAACTGCCTTTTACCATTTAACAGGCATTAACAATATATATATTTTTTCGTTTTTTTGTTTTTCTGTTGATAAATGTAAAAAACACTTAACTTAATACATAATATATGCAGATATAATAGAATTTTAAAGGATTTGTTGGTCGAAACCTTGATACAAAATTAAAAAAGCCTATAGGTAGATGCACCTTTATTGACGATGATGTGTCACTCTACACTTATATTAACTACTTTGTCTTCATGTTTAAAAAATAAATAAATAAATAATAATAATAATAATAATAATAAATAAATAAAAGGTTGTGTCCTATTGGTATTAACTACTATCTTATGATTAGATATGGACAGGAGTTGGATGTTAATTTCTGATAGATTCAGTCAGCCATATGTAGATGGGGTGAACTCATTTATTGAATTTGCAAAGGTTCATTTGGGTGAGGCTAGGGAGATTAAGTGCCCATGCATCAATTGTTGTAACTTTTATAAGCAGGAGTATGATATTGTGAAGGCTCATTTGCTCATAAGTGGGATGATAATATCATACACCACTTGGTTAGAACACGGTGAACTTCCAGAACACAATAACCTTGATGAAAGCAATGGTGAGAATGACGAGGATGAAGATGAAGATGAATGATACTGATAGAGGACTATCAAGGGGAATTTTATGGAGGGTGATACTCTAGAAAGAGAGGATGTACGACATTTGATAAATTGTTAGATGCTTCCAATGTTGCTTACCAGGTTGCAAAAACTCGGATACTTTGTTATCATTCGTTATTCAGATGCTACATGTGAAGGTAGAAAAGGTGGAGCAATAAGTCTTTTGACAAGGTTTTGGAGATACAAAGGCGATTCTTACCAGAAGGCCACGTGGTGCCAGGGTCAATTTACGAGTGCAAGAAGTTACTACGTGACTTGGGCTTGGGGTACGAGCCCATCGATGCATGTAAACATGATTGTGT
This sequence comes from Camellia japonica, assembly GCA_030407325.1. Taxonomy (NCBI): domain Eukaryota; kingdom Viridiplantae; phylum Streptophyta; class Magnoliopsida; order Ericales; family Theaceae; genus Camellia; species Camellia japonica. The sequence goes on from JAPPVO010000002.1 coordinate 61,465,932, forward strand.
ACTATTCTAAGGAGAATGCTCACTTGGAAAAATGTCACATATGTCAAGCATCTAGGTACAGAGTAAATGATAGCAAGGGTAAGAAGATCCCTCACAAGATATTGCGTTACTTCCCATTGACACCTAGGTTGAGAAGATTGTACATGTCTAAAGACGGCAAAAGACATGAGATGGCATAGTGATAAGCGTGTGGATGATGGTGTAGGGAGGCATCTGGCTGATTGTAAAGAGTGGAAGGAATTTGATTTGCATTATCCAAGTTTGCCCAGAGACTCGCAATGTTAGGTTGGGCCTAGCCACCAATGGGTTCAATCCTTTTGGGACACATGAACACTTCCTATAATGTGGCCTGTCATACTCATGCCCTATAACCTCCACCTTGGAGATGTATGAAGGCCCCATTTTTCATGATGTCCTTACTTATTCCTGGACGTAATCAACCAGGGACTGATATTGATGTCTACCTAAGGCCGTTGATTGATGAGTTAAAGGAGTTGTGGGAGAATGGCGTGATGACTTGATGCCTCCACTGAACAGACCTTTGGATGCATGCAGCTGTAATGTACCATAAATGACTTCCCTGCATATGGTGACTTATCTGGATGGAGAACTAAAGGTTATTTGTCTTGCCCTCCTTGTAATGATAATCCGTTGTCACGCGAGTTGATCAGTAAGATTGGGTGGGTGGGTCATCGAGCTTACTTGCCTGATAACCACCTTTGGAGGAAAGACAAGAAGTTTGATGGTTTAACTGAGCTTAGAAAGAAATCCTTGGATTTACTGGTGGAAAAAGTAATGGCTCAATTGGATCAATTGCGGGAAGTCAAGTTTGGAAAGGATCCTACCAACAAGAAAAGACCACGAGAGTATGAAGAATTGAATTGGACAAAAAAAAGCATAATGTGGGAGCTACCGTATTAGAAGAAATTAAACCTCGACACAATCTTGATGTCATGCACATTGAAAGAATATTTGTGAAAACTTTTACGGACGATGTTGGCCATAGATGGGAAAAACAAGGACACGTACAAAGCACGTGATGATTTGCAAGAAATGGGCATAAGGCAAGAATTGCATCTACAGAGGAAAGATAACGGATCCGTTGTAAAGCCTCGGGCAGCCTACACATTGGATTCTCGACAAATATGGTTTTTGTGAATTCTTGAAGTCTATTAGTTATCCAGATGGCTATGTAGCAAACATCTCAAGATGTGTGACTTCTAAAAATGGAAGATTATCAGGCATGAAAAGCCATGATTGTCATGTCCTACTTCAGCGACTTCTACAATTGGCATGCGTGGTTTTGTGAACAAGGAGATCTACAACACTATTTGAGTTGGACAACTTCTTCCAAGAACTGTGCTAAAAAACATTAAGGCAGACTGATTTGGAAAAAATGAGGAACGAATTGTGCTCATACTTTGCAAGTTGGAGAAAATTTTTCCTCCAACTTTCTTTGATGTGATGGTCTATTTGGCTGTTCACTTGCCCCGTGAGGCCATGTTTGCTGGACCGGTGCAATATCGATGGATGTACCCGATCAAAGGTAATCATTATGAACATATGGTTATTTATTAATTTGTTATAACTAAAATTATGCAAAAATCCACCCATAAAAGATTATTGTTAAAGAAGTAATTTTCTTGCATCAAGAAGCATAATTTTCATTGTGAATTTTTGTTAAAGGTTTCTCGAGACTTTGAAAGGGTTTGTCAGTAATAGAGCACGTCCAGAAGGTTCTATCGCTGAGGCTTACATTGTCAAAGAGTGTCTTACTTTGTTCAATGTACTTAAAGGGATTGATAAACCTGAACGAAATGATGATGGTGAACGTGGTCCCGGGATGGAGGTCTTCACCCAAAATGCTCGTCTATTCTCACCTATCACAAGGGCTCTTGACCTTCGCAAATGAATGAGAAATGGCTCACTGATTTGTGTTGTACAATAGCTCTGAGATGGAGCCATATATTAAGTATGTATTTAAATTTAATTACGTTTATACATAATCGTTCCATTTTGTTTCGAACTCTCTAAGTTAATTACGTGTATCACATTTCCTTGGGTAGGGAGCAGAAGAATATTTTACATAATCTACAAGGACGTGACATAACTTGGGTACAACGAGAAGAATTTCCAAAATGGTTCAAAAATCATATAAGATATACTAAAGAAAATAACTGAATACAATTGTTGTAACTTTCAATTCACATAAACTTAGTGCACTTGTTATATGGTGTTTTATGTAAATGAATGATTTGCGAACGAAAGGGTCACCTGAAGCAACTGATGAATTGTAGTCATTAGCAAATGGTCCTGGATCGGTAATTGACTTTTATTCTGGGTGCATCTACAATGGAATTCGATTCCATACTAGAAACCGTGAAAATCGTCGTACCTGCCAAAATAGTGGGTTGGTTGTAGAAGGGGACCATAATAGGAACCAAATTAATTTTTATGACTACTTGTGCAAATATGAGAATTGAAATACTTGCATAGGGGTACAGTGGTTTTGTTCCAATGTGAATGGTATGACCGGTCACAAGAATAGAATATACTCCGATGAACATGTCACAAGTATTGATGTTACAAGACTTTGGTATAAAGATGACCAATTTGTTCTACCTAGTCAAGTAAGACGAGTATTCTACGTCAATGATACCAACAAAGGCAAAAATTGGAGAGTCGTTGAACGTGTTAAGCATCGGGGAGTATGTGGATATACCAGAGCGGGATGATGTCTCTAATGATGCTTTTCAACACGATGAAACCACTGATGGTGTTGGGGTAGTGATCCAAGATAATGATGTTCAATACAGCAGGGATAATATGGATCCTGAGATCATGTTCAATGATCAACTAGTGGCAGAGAATTTAGTTCTCAATGATGATGAGGATGACACAATCATAGAGTATAATGATGATGAAGATGATGAACTGCATAGACAACCTGATGTTGATGTAGATCCTGATATAGATCTTGATATAGATTATGATATGTAGTGTTTGATTTTTTATTATATGGACAAGTGTTATAATTTAATAATAAATTGCTTGGTTTACATTGCATGGCATTGTTTTCCAAATTTCATAGCATTGTTTCTTATTTCATTTCATTTAATTATATGCCATATCTATAGTTACAAAGATGTCCAGAAACGATAAATCATTTATGAAGCCCGACAGCTTGGTCCAGAAGATGACGAAATATGAGAAGGATAGGAAAAAAAACAATCCAAAAAAATAAAATCAGATTTGATGCTCTAGGATAAAGTCCCTCCAGAATTCAATGTTTGGTTCTATTGAGAAGGACAAAAGTGAAGTTGTATGGTGGGAAAGAGAAAGGTGGGTGAACTGATAATAACGAGACTATCAACCACTTGATGATGATGAAGGACGAGTTCTCCAAGTGATAATGGCGAGCCTTTTGATTTTCAAGTGATTAAGGTAATACATGTGTGTATGAAAATTAATTTCTCTATTTTTTTCACTTGTTATATACTTGTGGTATGTCTAGTTATTTCAAATTTATTTTTTGTTAAGCAACCTAAATTATTGAAAATGTACTAACAATTCATTTTTATTATTCAGGATATTTATATGGGTCCGGTAAGAAACAAATAGGTGTGCAGCTCGCCTAATAGCTTCACAAACACCAAGGGAAAAGAAAAATACTCTTGATGAAGATACACTTACTCTTTTGAGACGACCTGTAGCTGCACAAGTTAATCATTCAGAGAGCACACCTGAGGTCTCGACCCAACCTATCCATCTTCCCGCCTTATATACTAGGCCCGATCAGCTCCCTACCTTCGCCACTCAACCTGCCCACCTTTTAAGTCCATGTACTGTGACTAACAGTAGAGGTGAGAAATAAATGACCCCTTAAATAAAATGATAATTTCTTATCTCAATATTTATGTAGTGCATTCATGTTTTATGTCGACTAAATTGAATAAAATTTTGGTCATAATAGCATCAATTCCAGTTTTGGGCAAGAAATGTGTACGAGGACCGACCCGAGGAAAGAATGTGGAGAAGATTAAAAAGGAACGTAGTGATCGAATACCCGTTACACTTAACCGTTTGACCAAAGCAATAGAAGGGGATTACGCCACACCGCTAGTAGCCGCTCTTGGTCAACAAATTCGAGTTCATGCCCCAGTCCGAAATGATGGATGGCTAGAAATTGCCTTTGGGTTAAGAGAGTCCATTGTTACAAGAGTTGGGGTAATTTGAAAATATTGGTTATATATTTAAAAACAAAATTGATGGCGACTCATTTAATTGATGTAGGTTAAAAAATTTGTTACGCACTTTAAAAACAAAATTCTAATCTCTAATTTGGAGGAATCTTTCACAAAAAACAACGCTTGGCCCAAATCAGAAAAAGACAGGAACAGTTTGGTTTTCCTGATATCTTTTACCAAAATGTTGATAATTTTGGTGAGGAATGCATTATTGTCCCAGCAGCTGCCTATTCCTTTTAATCGATCACAGGAGTTGAAATCAATCCAGCTGCTCTGTAAATTTCTACGGATGGTGTAAAGAGGGCAGAGCTTCTTAAGATTAGTTTTTCCTTGCAGATGGTACTAATGCTACAAAATTGATTCATTTATATTTCAAATTTAATTTTTCATCACATGCTAGCTTCTTTATCATTCTAAACTAAACTACGGATGGTGTGTGGCTGTTTTGGGCCAGTCACCACTGCCCTTTCATTATTCTCTTCATCCTTCATGTTTGATAAGCTTGTTGAACATTTACTTCCAAGTATATAACATAAGGTCTTGCTAGCAGTCCTTCAATTAACCCCGCATTTGTTTCTCATCTTTACAGAGCTTGCTGAAGAGGCAAATAGGCTTGTGAACTAAGGTTGTCTCTTCTCTTTTTTTATGTTATCTTGTTGTTGCACACTGTAGTATTAAAGTAGCTGGATAGACTATTGTTTTTCACAGTGTTGTCTTCATTTTGGTTGCATTCATTGTATAAACTAACAAATCACAGCAGCATTATCTGATTACTCTTCAATGCCCTTAAAGTTTATCTTTGATGTAATAGGCATGAGTTAAAGACAAACCTTCTATAATCATGCTATGTAGTCATAACATATGAGTTAATTTAAAGGTTTGAACTGTCAGATGGTTAGGTTTCCTGATCAGGCACTTTGATAATACCTTTCTTAAGGCAGCCATTGGTGCCAAGTTCAAATATTGCATATAAATTCTATTATTTAGCACTAATATACATACATATATTAGTGAATGTGAAAGATGAAACTCATCACGGAATACGTGTATTTTTTTTGTTTGGTGCAACTTACTGGGGTTGCTTATGATTTTTAGTTATTTATATTTTTGAAATTTGTGGCAACATAGGCCAATTGATTGTTGTGCATGGGAACAACAAGGACTATCTGTTTAGTAACTGATTGGTGATATGAGTCACGTGGTGTCCCTAGAGCATCGAATAATTTTCCAAGATTAACATTACCATGTTTCACAGGAGGTCAGAGACTGGCATTATATGCTCTTGATGTCAATAGTTGCTTGATTTTGAGAATTATTAGTGGGGTCTGATTGTCACCATCCTGATTTTTTCAAACATTGGTTATAGCTTTAGAAAGATGCATGCACTCATCATGGTTGATTGAAGACAATCAATTGGACAATTCAGTAGCTTAAAAGCTGAAAAGAATAAAAAAAATGATTGTAGCTTAAATTTGAGTTTCTCAAAGTCTGAATTTGTGTTTGTCGGTTGACCGTTTGGTCGACAGGTGAAATATTTTTCTACCGCGATTGTTACCCTCTGGTGGCTGATGGTTGTTGCTTGCTGGTCTGCTGCTGCTGCTGCCGGTGTGCTGTTGCAGAATTTTGCTGGGCTGCTGCTACTGCAAAATTTTGCTGGGCTGTTGTTGCTGCAATGTTGCTGTGAAGCTGGCTACTAATGCTGGTCTGCTACAAATTTGGGTTGTTGTTAGTTTTATGTTTTCATTTTGTTATCTGCTTTTTTACTATGGGTTCACAATTTGGATGTATTGAGTATTTTAGTGAGTTTACCCTTTCAGGTTTATACACCCTTCCAAAAGCATATTTTTCAACAGTGTTTTTTTTTGCCTACCCATCAACTTAGGTGATTTAATATCAATGTTATTAGTTTAATAGTAGTGCCTGAGGGATGCTTCTTGTAATATGTAAATCTTATAAAAAAATAATAAATGATTTTCAATTTTTCTTGCCGCTAAAAATTTGTCGTTGCCAAAAAGTAAAGCTTTTTCGACAAACAACTTGTCGGTAAATGTGTAGCCAAAAGTTTATTTTTGCCCACTCATATTATGTTGCTAAAAGTGTATTTTTTGCCAATGCCAATTTGTCGTTGCCAAAAGTAAAGCTTTATCGACAACCAAATCGTTGGCAAATGGCAATATTTACCGACGTAAATGTGTCGCTAAAAGTTTACTTTTGCCCACTCATATTGTGTTAGTAGAAGTGTATTTTTTGCCAATGCCAATTTGTCATTGCCAAAAGTAAATTTTTAGCGACAAACAAATCGTCGGCAAATGACAACATTTACCGACGTAAATGTGTCACCAAAAGTTTACTTTTGCCGACGCATATTTTGTTGCTAAAAGTATATTTTTTGCCCACGCAAATTTGTATTGCGAAAAGTGCCACACAATCATCATATTTGAATGACTTTTACTGACGCAAGGTAAATTGCCGACGATAGATGAAGGCTTTTATCGACTACTACGTTTGTCACTAAAGGCATTACTTTTACCAACGCAATGATAATTTCGTCGGCAAAAACTTTTGCCAACTCACTTTTGCCTATGGGTTGCCAACGTAGCTTTGTGTGTCGGCAAAACTCTTTGCCAACGAATTTTTCCTTTTAGCAACATATTTTGTTGCGTTGCGAAAAATGCAATTTCTTGTAGTGTACAGTGGCTATTGGTTTTTGCTATACTTTCCTGAGATCGTTATTGTTGTTAATTGATCGTGCGAGCTTCATGTGATTTATCAGGATTTTTCATGGGTATATCTTTTCTACTATCATGGCTTTTGTTAGTGGCTAAGGATGTCACGACTATGAGGTGCGAGGTGCTTATTAGACTCTATGTTCTATCTATAGTAAAGACTGGGAACTTGTGCGAGAGATTAGCATGGTTGATTGGTGTAGACGCGCCCCGGGTGAGGGCCTCGGTGCTACAGTTCGGACTCAATTATCACGGTTCTTAATCTGAGCCAAAGAGTCCAAATCCGGCAAATCGTTTTGAGAAAACAGATTTTTGTAAAGAAGTGTCAAACATGGACTGTTTTGCCAGATACAGAGTCGCCACCTAAATATTTTTTAATGGGGGAATTTAGGAAACCCTGACTCGTTTGCCTAAGGTCACGTGTCCGTCATCACCAAAGTTGCCTCGGCTCGAGAACTTGGGTACGATTGGGGAAGGTCAGCTATGAGCACCCCTTCTCCTCGCCCGATCAAGATCGGCCTCTACTAACCATGATATCTAGTTTTTTGAAAACACATGCGTTCTTATTCCAATTAATTGGCCTAGAATTACTATGTGATGCGCGCAGCAAAACAAGTATAGACTAGATCGCCTAATTTGGAACAAAGCATTGCATATCCGTTTGTTTGGAAAATGGTTTGAGTTTTGCTACTCGCAAGTAGGCTAAAACACGGATTTCAACGAGTTGTTCCAACTCAAACAATCCAACCTTCACCCACAGGCATTCAGGCAGTTATATCATTTAAGCACATAGCCTCATGGTAAAGCATGCTGACATGGCAACACTTACACGCGTGCAAGGATGCTAAAACATAAATGCTTACCGAGTACTCCAAGCCAAAACAGAAACTAGTTAGTAATCATATGCATGATCCTAGTTCATGTTAAGATGGCTAATGCAACACATGCGAGATGCAACTACAATAGGCTCGGCTATCCTAATATGGCATGTGAAATGCAACAACTAACACGTATTCAACTTGGAATTGAAATACAATGCAGTTAGCATGATGCGCCGAACCTAGTGCATGCAATACTGATGAATGATGCACGCATGTATAGCATAAGGTATGCTAATTTAAATATGTCCTAATACTAACCATCAAAACAAGTAAGTAAAAGGGAAAAAGAAGTGGGGGTTGGAAGACATGCACACACGCACCCACACTTATTACAAATACGCCCTCACTCGGAGGGACCGAAAGAATAATACAGTCCGAATAATGAATCAACTATCATAGCTAATTAATTATTACAGACCCTCTAATTAATTAACAAATCAATTACAGAAAGAAGGTGGCCGCAGCCCCGCCTCGGGATGATGGGATGTGTATGCTTGACTCGCCTTGCCTCGAAATCCATCGCCATGCACAAGCTGCCTCTGTTTTCCCTGCTCTGCTCCTCTGAAAATTGCACAATTCCCAAGGAACACTCTCTGGACACTGTGGAACACCACCGACCAAGTGGAATCATCATCGGCCATGGCAGGATGGTCATCGACCATCCATTTAGCTCTCGGCTATCCATGCATGGTCGGTCGGCACTGTATGTAGTCGACCGGCCATATCTTCCTGCAGGACCTGTTTTAACAGCAGCAAAGGGCAAAACATGGCATGGCATTGCATTTCAAGCAAATGTGTGCACAACCACACCCCTTATCATGTTTATGACTCAAAGGGGTATGGTCCTTGATTTTCGGACCACCAATCGCGCATTTCGATGCGTGATGGCCCAAGAAGCCAAGTTGTGCATTTTGATTTCAAATGGAATGCAAACCAAACAAACAAATGGGCTCAACCTCTATCATAATCAATTCAAGAGGCAAAGCATGCATGCCAAATGCAACCTAAGCATATGAACTAAGTATGCAACATGGCAATGCAAACAAGCAAGCAATCAACAAGTATGCAAGCTAGTGGACATGCAAGACATGATGCAATCAAAGCATGCAAAGTGTTAGACATGTAGCAACATGTAAAGAGTGGACTTAAACTAATTTGGGCAGCTTTATAGTAAGCCCAAAACAGTGGCTAAGTGCTATGGAAATGAAGGCAAAATGACATACAAACATGCATGTACACATAGTCCAACACTTAGGCATATATAAGCAACTTTTAAGTACACTTAAAAGAGACCAAACATGGGACTAAAGGCATGCATTGTAAGCTCTGAAAATCATGTAGAAAATGATGCCAAATCAACCTACCAATGCAAACAAGGCATGCAACCGAGCCCAAGGACGTAAACTATGATCATGTGACACATGAAGCAAATGACCAAAGTAGACCAAAACAGTCCCAAATCATGCAAAAGTAAGCCCCAAAAACCACTTAGATGGCATCTAAATGATCTAATCCTAAAGGCATACACAATGGCACAAACATGGAGCACGAAACACCAACCTCTTAAAGCATGAAAGGGCATCAAATGTAAGCATACAAGCATACCATGAGGACTGAAATGACATGGCCAATGTTCTAAACCACTGAAATAGTGCAAGTAAAGCATGCTAGAGGGGTCAACACTCAAGGCTCATAAGGGGGATTACATGGTAGCTATACAAAGCAAATCATAGACGACCCAAATGACCAAAAACAGACCTTAAGTAAATCAAAACATACACAAAAGCTTCTCAAAGCTAAGCTAAAACAAGTAAGCATAGTGGTCTAAATACTAGATACATGTTAAGGCAATTTCATGGCATTACAAGACAAGTATGCTAAGCATGCATGGTGTGTTTAAACCAATTAAAAATAGTGCTATATCATGGAAAAATAAGCACAAATAACACTTAAGACATGGCCAACATGAATTTAAAAATGATGCTCACACATGAGGCTAAAATGGCACTTTTTGAAGACAATAAGGAGAGGGGATGACCCTCTCCTTCTTAGGACCTTAAACCATCATCCTCACCACTGAAATCCCTCAAGATTTCAATGGTGAGGAGGCCCAAACAAAGTGGTCCTGGAGCTCACCAAAAATAGCACAAAATGGGGCCAAACAAGGCTTAAGAGGGGGTAAACAACCCCAAACACAAAAGTGACCTTAAACAACTATTTAAAGCACTCAAAAACAAGACTTTTTTCAGTTATAAGTTAAGATCAAAACAACATGCAAGACAGGCTAAAAGTGTGTGCAAAAATGGGGGATTTAAGGCTTAGAAACTCACCCTTGAAGACCTTCTTCAAAACCAGCACTCCAGCAGATTTTTCTGAATCAAAACCAAGTCTTGAGCCCTCACAAGACCCTCCAAGAACCTTAGATGAATGGTGGAGGTGTGTGCTTAGGAGTTGCGGTGTAAAGGGGTCAAGAACCAAACACTTTGGAGGCTTGGATTAGAGATATCAAGAGAGATATATGTTTTTGTCTTTGACAAATTTCTTGGAACCCTTGCAATGGAAGAGGAGCTCTTCTTTTATAGAGGACAAGGGTCCAAGCTTCTCTTAGAAGCTTGGAGCAAAAGGGCCAAGCTTCTTGGAGAAGCTAGGCAAAGGGGTCAAGCTTCTTGGAGAAGTTAGACAAGGGTTCAAGCTTCTTGGAGAAGCTAGAGCAAAGGGTTCAAGCTTCTTGGAGAAGCTAAACTAAGGGTTCAAAAGGTTCAAGCTTCCTCAAGAAGCTAAAAACCAAGGGTTCAAAAGGTTCAAGCTTCCTCAAGAAGCTAAAACAGGGGGTTCAAAAGGTTCAAACCCCTTCAAGAAAAGGTCTCGGCCAGAAAAAGTGGCTAATCGGCCAACAAAGTTGGCCGACCAACCACAAATGTGCCGACCAACCATCAATGGTGCCGACCGGCCATCACCAGTGGCCGGTGGCAAGGAAAAAAAGGCCGGTGGCCTCAAGCCATGGCCGGTGAGGTGTGGGGATGGCCTACAAGCTATTTCCCACCCTCAGAAGCAAAATAACAAGTGTTTGATGCAAAACCAAACACAAAACAAACAAGTCAAGAGGTCTTGAGGCAAGGCGCGTAGCCGAAACCTCCGAGAACTCAAGACGAACACGAACATGGATGATCATCGAGTATTCAAACGATGACGTCCAAGTCTTAAGGACGGTCAAAAATGGGGTGTCTACAGTTGGTTTTGGTGGTTGTTTTAGCATGTTTATTTCTGTTTGATTTGTGTGTTTCAGCGGCTTTATGCAGTCTATGTGGTCTCATTTTGTATACTTGCCCATATATTTTCTCTAAGATTCCATCTATTATCTTTGATAGTAGGGGTTACTTGAGGATAAAAAAGGATACATGGGCAAGGGAAGCAATTTATCTTTTGAGGAGAGTAATAGAAAAGTATAGAGAAAAAAAAAAGACATTTATATAGTGTTTATCGATCTTGAGAAAGCATATGATAGAGTGTCCCAGAATATAATATGGTGGGTGGTAGAGAAGAAAAGGGTGACAAAAGGTTACATTGATGTGAGGGGCATGTATATATGAAGGGGTGGTGACCACTATTAGATCGCCTGCTGGAGAGACAAATGAATTTCCTATCACTGTAAGGTTACACCAAGGATCTATCTTAAGTTCTTATCTTTTTGCTTTAGTTATGGATGAGTTGACGAGAAATATTCAAGATGACGTGCCATAGTGTATACTTTTTGCTGACAATATCATGCTAGTGGATGAGATTAGAGAAGGAGTTAACACAAAGTTAGAGATTTTGAGAAAAACACTTGAATTTAATGGATTTCGGATAAGCAAAACTAAGACAGAATATATGGAGTGTAAATTTAGTAACAATAACAATGAAAGCAAAGGATAAATGAAGATTGAAAACCAAAAACTGCCTAAGAGTGAACATTTTCGTTATTTAGGATCGATTATCACAACAACGGGAGAGATTGATGCGGATGTGGCCCATAGGATTAAGGCGGGCTGGTACAAGTGGAGAAATGTATCTAGGGTACTATGCGATAAACGAATACTCACTAGACTAAAAGGTAAGTTCTATAGAACGGCTTATAGAACGGCTATTAGACCAGCGATGTTATATGGGACGGAGTGTTGGACAACCAAGAAACAACATGTAGATAAGATGAGTGTGGCTGAGATGAGGATGCTAAGGTGGATGTGTGGTAAGACTAGACAAGACAGAATTAGGAATGAGTGTATTCGAGAATGGGTAGGAGTAGCACCGATAGAAGATAAGTTGAGAGAGAATCGATCAAGATGGTTTGGTCATATTCAATGGAGGCCAACAGAGGCAGTAGTAAAGAGATGCGATACTGTAACGATAGATGGAAGTGTTAGGGGACGAATAGGCTTAGATTAACGTTGGCTAGCGTTGTAAATAGATATATGGATCTACTTAATTTGTCTAACGAAATGGCCTTTGATAGGGCTGCGTGGAGAAGAAGGATTCATGTAGCCGACCCCATTTGATGGGACTTAAGGCTTGGTTTGGTTTGGTTATTTATGCTTTCTTTTGTTGGGTACCCTACAAACGCGGTGTGACACCCCGAACGTTTAATTAAGTACCACATAAATACTTAGAGTTATATATAATTATGGTTGCATGTGATGATAGACTATTAAATAAATAAATATATAAATCTAATTTGGCATTAGGTTATCAAATATAGGATTAATTAGAAATTATTTGGGGGCAAATTAACACATTCACGGAATTATAATACTAAAGTTAAAATAGTAAATAAATAATAATATGGAATAATAATAGTAATCTGTAAAGTAAAATAAAATAATTAATTTTACGATGCTAAATGATAAAATGTAATTTAATTTACATTAAGAACATTGAAAAACTTAACCCCAAAACAAATAAATAAATGAATAAAAAGAAAAGAAAAAGAAAATTTTAAGCTAGTGTTGGCCCAGCAAATGCTTTGTAAATATTGGCCCAAGCAAAAAGGCCCAAGTATATATATATCCATTGAGAAGATTTATACTTATCCTGTAAAGATGCAAATCTGTGAATTGGATCTACAATTAAGACTAAATCTACTAGCTTAATAATGGCCTCCATAGAGAGAGGCTACGTGGCAGTCACATCAAGGCTCGTTTTACAGTATAAAATGGGCAAAGGTGTTGTGAATAAAGAGAAGGAAAAAAAACGAAGGAAACAAAAGAAAGAGTGGAAAACCGAGAGAGGGGTACGTAAGTGAGAGTAAGGAATTTATAGTGGGAAAGTTCTGATAGTAAAGTAAGGCTAAGGGTTATAATTAAGGTCAGTTATATTATACCTTGATTACCATTATATGTTTTACGAATGTTTTGAGTTACCATAGCTTGTTTTATACAAGTTATATTTTATTAAGTTATATAAATAAAAGTTATGTTTTATAAATATTTCAGTTACGTGGGTTATTTTCTAAACTTTATTTATTTAAAAGGAAACCCATGGATATGTTTTTTAAATTTTAGTATATATTTGACTATAACCTTATAAACAATTATGTTTTGTAAGTACCACCACGGGAGTCTCATGCCTTGGGGGACTTAAATAACCCTAGGCTTCTGTTTGGCCACTTGTGGTCCTCTGTTGTCATGGATCCATTGACCTCTGTTCTGACTGTCACTTCTGTGACCTCTGTTCTGTTATGTTTATACCGTGGTTATGATTATGATTTCTATATTCTGCCACTTTAAATAAACTGTTATTTCAAATTAAATTATGTAAATATTTTAGCCTAACTAATTATCTATGGTTATTCTATATTCCCTACACTCTTGGCATAATATTTCTCACTCTGCTGTGTGCTTATAGCTGTTACCCTTTCAGGTGACGAGATGTAGGGGAAACCCATAACCCCACAAAATGGAACCTGCACATGGACTGATGTTGAACCACTATTTTATCTTTCTTTTTTTTTTAATATTTTTGCTCTCTTTTGTTTCTATTCGGGGCTGGTCACTGAATAATAAAATAATGAAAGCCCTAGAAATGTATTTCTTCTTTCTTAAATAGTAAAATGAAGTGAAATTTCTGTTTAATTATTTTTATTTCCGCTTGTGCAGCTTAATTTGCTTTGAATAAGAATAAGTTAGTAAGTTGCGATTGCAACCCTAAGCCCCTGGGGTTGGGTCGTGACACGCGGGGGTTGTTATAATTAGTTGTTTTGTATTCTGTATTAGTTTCCCTCCTTTGGGGGGCGGTGAGAGATTTGTTGTATTACCTGAGGTATACCCTTTTAAATGTGTATATTCTTTGTCTTTATTTAGGCTTCGTTTGGGAAGCCAACTTTTGGGCTTTTTTGGCTAAAATAGTCACAAAAAACAAAATAGGCTTTTTAGCCCAATAAGGCAAAACATCACATCCAACCCGTAATCATTACATTCTTTCTCTCACAAAAAAGTCAAAAAAGCCAAAAAAGCTAAAAACCCTTCCCAAACCAGGCTTTTTAGCCCCAAGCTAAAATAACCAAAAAAATCAAAAAGCCAACTCACTTTCCAAACGAGCTCTTATGATTTACCCACAAAAAAAAAAAAAAAAAAAACCAAAATTAATAAAGATAAATATACATTTAATTGAAAATAAATAAACATATATTATTTGTTGTATTCAAACTTAATTTTTATGTGAATTAAAATTTTAAGAAAACCAATGTAATAATTATGTTCAAACTGTACCACTATATATTATTTAAATTTTAAAGGTGATTGCAATTTATTAAAAAATAGTTACTAATACAAACATGTTTAATATTTTTTTTGGACGAATTACATTAACAATTTTTATAATGTGAAGTTTGTATCACTTTGGTCTTTAACCTTTCAATTGTGATACATTTGATCAGAAATTTTGAATCTAGTTTCAAATAAGGACAATTGAAGACATCTTTACTTTATTTCATCAAGGGTAAGTCATCAATTTGATATAATATAAACTTCTTTGACAAAATAAATAAAAAATTTATTTTTTGAATTTTTAAAAATTATTTATACCCACCAAAAATAAAATTATATAAAATGGTAAATTTTGACATTTTTATTTTTTTACCAAATTAATTTTAGTATGTGCTTGGATGATGATCATTGATTAAGGCCAAATTGTACAACATTGAGGCTGTTAATTAGGATCTCTTAACTTTTCTTACTTATCAAATTATATATTTTATGTCTGTAAATGTCAATCAGGTTGTACATAGTCGGAGTATAAAATAGGCAAAAATACAGAATTTTGAGAGAAAAGAGCTTTCCGCACGTGCGTTGACTTTTTCTGCACATGTGTTGATTTTTCTCGAAAAAACGGGCCCGATGTTTTAAACCTGTTTGAAAGACAACAAAAATATAAATAGGCAAGAAAGATACTGGATTAGGGTTCTAAAATTAATTCCAAGAAGAGAGAGGCTAGGGTTTGGAGGAAAATGAGGATTCTCAAGCTTTCAATCCAACTTCCATTGGGGCTTCCATCTCTCCCATCTCTTCCCACTCCTCCATGAGTGGCTAAGTTATTCTTTTCTAGGGTTTTAAAGAAACCATAGCCATGTAATAAGATTTTTCATATGCTTTGATTGTGATTCAGTTTGAATCAATGTATGGATGTTTTAGAAATTTATAATAATTATTCTTTTCAAGTATTTTACTCTCTGTGATTATTTAATACTTTCCATACATTAGTTTTCTTTGTGTTTGTGTTCAAAGTACAAGACGAGTCATGCTACGAGAGACGGGTTGTGTTGCTACCGTAGTTTAGAGCAAACACCTCGTGCTATTCGGGATGACTCGTGTCTATACGTTGAATGCAACAACCCTCTCAATCAATATTTCAAACTTGTAGTTGTGAAATATTGGATATTTCAAACCGGATTGCAATTGATAATCAATGTTTAATCTCGTTTATATGGTTAGTGATGAATTCTTTGCCCTAGAATTTTTTTTCAAAAATTAACATCTCAAACCCTAATTTTAATTGTCAATTTAATTTCTTAATTTCATTTAATTCCTTTTTAGTTATAAAATCTCTCAATCTTTTTAATCAAAATAAATTTAAGAATTTAGCGATTAAATTAGTCTAATTTCACAATTATCCTTATGAATCGATACTTGGACTTGCCATTATTTTAAAAGAATTTGGTATAATTTAGTGTTTATTTTTGGTGTGTATAACGACCAATCAAACATTCATCTAATAGGTGAATGTTTTTTTTTTACATTTTTTAATTGTTATCATGTAATAAATGATTGTATTTGTTATTAACAGATATTTTTTTTTTATAATTATCATGCAATTGATGGTTATTAGGCTTCTAATATGTAATCGATATGTTTAATATATGAATATTTTTAGTTTTGAATTTTTTAATTTAATGGATTGGTTAAATAATGATATTAAAGTTGTCGCCATGTCTGACTTTTAAAAAAATAAAAACTAATTGAACGAAAATAAATATCAAAAAAAAATATTTAAAAAAATTATTTATACAATCCAAAAGATAAAATTATAGTATAAAAGTGATAGCTCTATTTGATTTAGTTTTTGAAATGAATTTTGATTTGTATTTGAAATATGAGTTGTTAAAAACAGTTTTAAAGTTAAAAAGTTGTTTGGTTATGAGTTTTGAAAATAATTTTTGGATAATTTGTAGATTTTTTTAAAATTTTTTAGTTGAGTTGATGAGTATGAAAGAAAATCAATTGATTAATGTGTAGAATGTGAGAAAATTAGACAGAGTTAAGATAATAAGTAGTTGATTGATTTATTAATAATTTTTTTTTTAAAAAAAAAAAAAAAGAGGAGAGAGGAAATTGAGTGGTGTTTTGGAAAGTTGGAAAAAAATTGACTTTTTGATTTTTTTAGTCTATTTTGTCTTTTTTTGAGTAAAATATGTGAGAGGTGATGTAACTCAAAATGGGTAATTTCCTTCACAAAAGTTGTATTTTAAAAATAATTAACCAAACAAAATTTTCAATTTTTTCATTGAAGTCATGTTTTAAAAATCAAACCAAACACCGATGTGTTTTTAATTTTTTTCACCAATTTAATTTTTAGTTTCTTAAAATTTTTTTTTTGAAAATAGATTTTGAAAATCAAACAAAACAAATTTTATAATCAAGAAAGTTCTAACATTATTTATTAAAAAAAAAATGGGGCACTTACCAGTAAATCCCATACATAAAGTTCAAAATCTATCTAATCCCAAAACAAAACTCTTGCACCAATTAGTCATATATATTTTTAATTGTTACTAAAAAATCTTTTATATATATATATATATAAATTTAAAAACTATTATATTCCACCACCGTTGGACTACTGTTAGACGGTCACTAGAGACTTGCCGGAATGTTCAACATCACCGGGAAGTTCACCGAAATATCGTCGGAGTGTTCTGAACGTCAGTAGAAGTCGTCA
Organism: Camellia japonica; assembly: GCA_030407325.1. Taxonomy (NCBI): domain Eukaryota; kingdom Viridiplantae; phylum Streptophyta; class Magnoliopsida; order Ericales; family Theaceae; genus Camellia; species Camellia japonica. The sequence continues at coordinate 61,483,254 of JAPPVO010000002.1, forward strand.
GAATGTCCAGAATATTCGTTGGACGTCAAGAAAATTATCAGATATTCACCGGAATGTCCAGAATATTGTCGGGAAAAAAATAAATAGAGAAATTGAAGTGAAAAAACATAACAAAATGTGCTAAAAATTGATAACTTGAAAGGAAAAAAAGTTAAAAAATAAAAAAGGGTAAATTACATTGACACCCCCTGAGATTTATGTTTATTACAGTTCCCCCTCACGTTTTGAAAATTACATCTTCCTCCCTGAGGTTTAAAGTTTCATTACAGATTCCCCCCTCAGTAATTTAATTTTTTTAAATACCAATTTTGCCCTTACTGGGTAAATTACATTGACACCCCTCACATTTTAAAAATTACAATCCCCTCCCTAAGGGTTAAAGTAGCATTAGCAATTGCCCCATCGATTAGTATTAGTTGGAAAAAAAATTCATTGAAAAAAAAAATTAATTTGAAAAAAAAAAAATTGTTAGTGAAATTTTTAAATTTATGTTTAAAACCAACGTAAACTCATTTTTTTAATTTACTTTTTTTTCTCAAATTTACAAATTGAGACAACCATTTATAAACCAAAAAATTATCAAGCACGTTTTTATGACAGTTTTTAAAATTTTGTAAATATAAATTGAAAACTAAAAACGAAATGATTACCAACAGACTTCAGATGGTAAAAATGTCGTAAAATTAACAAATAATCAAATAAGTTACCAACGTAAGAAATGACTTGTCAAAATATTCTTAGGTTATATATGGTTTGATTTTTAGAATTTTTTTTAAAAATTAAAATTAATTTGGTTAAGAAATAAAAAATAAAAATAATTATCATTTTTATATAATTTTTATCTTTCGAGTAGTTAAAAATAATTTTTACAAATTAAATTGAAACAGCCATACATATGTATATAACCTGCCCAAAAGTTAAAATGATATTATTTTTTACCCTTAAATGATAATTATTTTTTATTTTTTATTTCTTAACCAAATTAATTTTTAATTTTTTAAAAAAAATACTAAAAATCAAACCATACGTAACCTAAGAATCTTTTGATAAGTCATTTCTTACGTTGGTAACTTATTTAATTATTTATTAATTTTACGACATTTTTACCATCTGAAGCTTGTTTGGTAACCATTTTGCTTTAGTTTTCAATTTATATTTATAAAAATTTAAAAAAATTGTCATAAAAATTTGTTTGATAATTTTTTTGTTTATAAATGGTTGTCTCAGTTTGTAAATTTAAGGAAAAAACGTAAATTCAAAAAATGAGTTTATGTTAGTTTTTAAATTGGAATTTAAAAATTTTACTAACAGTTTTTTTTTTTCAAATAATTTTGTTTTCAATTAAAATTTTTTTTTCAATGATTTTTTTTTCCAACTAATACTAACGGAGGAGCCAATTGGTAATGCTGTTTTAAACCTTAGGGAGGGGATTGTAATTTCTAAAATGTGAGGGGTGTCAATGTAATTTACCAGTGAGGGTAGAATTGGTATTTTAAAAAATTAAATTGCTGAGGAGGGAATCTGTAATGAAACTTTAAACCTCAAGGAGGGAGATATAATTTCCAAAACATGAGGGGGGAACTATAATAAACATAAATCTCAGGGGGTGTCAATGTAATTTACCCATAAAAAATAACGAACAACAACAATGAGAAAAATATATATTATTTTTAATTTTTGTAAGGTTTAAGCAAATAATCTCCAATATTGATCAAACTGACAATCAAGCTTTGAAACTATAAAATGTTACAGTTTCAAAGTATGATCATATTAAGCATTTATTGTTATTAATCAAACTGAAAAATATGTTATGAAACTGTAAAATTTTACAGTTCTAAATAATGTTACGAAATTGTAAAATTTTGCATTTTTAAAGCATAATTCATTTCAGCACCAAAAAAACTGAAACTATAAAATTTTATAATTTCCACTGCATGTAACTAAAACTCGAAAACAATTTGTTCATAATTTGAAATTTTTTTCCATTAAAACAGGAAAATAGAAATGTGTAGCAGAGAAAATGTGGAAAAATTGAGAGGTTGAAAGAGAGAAACAGATATATAGAGAAAATTGTACTCCGGCAACTATTTTAATTTAGATCTAGTATGTTCTCATGTTGATCTGCTCAGATCTGAGCAGATCTACATAAGATTTGAGTAGATCTACTCATCTTCTTCGCCGTCGGTGACGATGAAATAAGGAATTGATAGTCGATGGTTGTTGGTAAACCCCAATCAATAATAGTTGTTGGTGACTATATGTTAAAAGAGAAAGAGAAAGAGAAATAGAAGAAATAAGATGTGATTGCCAGTCGCCGGAAAGGAAGAGAAAGAGAAAGAGATAAAGAATAACAAATGCACAAAGAAGAATGAAAAAGAAAAATACTGAGAGGGTAATTTATATATAAATTGGGCCGAGCTGGGTAATGGGCCGTTGTGGGCCACAGTAGGAAGGCTGAGTAACAAGGCCTTCAAGTTAGCCCGGTCCAAGAGAGCCTTGAAGATAGTCCGGTCTGGGAGAGCCTTGAAGTTAGCCCGGTCCAAGAAAGCTTGGCAGTTAGCTCGGTCACCCTGCTCTAAATTAGCTCGGTCATGGCGTATTGTGGTTAGCTCGGTCAAAACCTTGCTATTTGTTAGCTCGGTCTAAGCACGCCATGGTTTGTACAGGAGAAGCCGAGGTAAGAGCAGTGAAAGAAAGAACCGAACTAGCTTTAGTTCGGTCTACTCTGTGGCTTAGCATAGCCATGCTTACCTCGGTCATATAGGAATCCGACCTTGGTAAAACCATCTCACTTGGTTTAAGCAGTGAGGGGGTGTTGAAGGATAAGCATTATCTTTCAGGAATTTGATTCCTAGGAGGACTCTACCTGGAGGAGTAAGAGTCCTATTAGGATTGTGCCATACGGAACCTATAAAAGCTCACAACATCTTATGGAGAGGTAGCACAACTTTGATTCTTGAATACACAAAGCTTTTTGTCTATTTGTCTATTTTGCTGACTTAGGCATCGAAGAGATATCCGGCACACATCTGCCGGCTAGCTCATGTTTATGTTTTCAGGGAGTAAAGCGACGTCGTACGGAGGAGCGCAATCTTGATCAACAGGATTATACGAAGACAATATTTCGTGCTCGTACAAATACACAGTGAACTTTTGAGAGTATCTAAAATATTGTGGGAATAAATAGACTTCTCATCTTTTAAATAGGACTTCAAAATAAGTTGCAAAAAAAAATGTTATTACATTTGAAACAATATACAAATTAACCAACATAAAATAAATTATATAACGATTTTATCCTTAAAATGACTCATTTAATGGAAATATTTTTAATTATCTTTATTTAAAATAAAAATAAAAATTTAAAATTAAATATATCATAATTAAAAAAAATAATGACCAAAATGATACAAGGTTAAAATTAGAGGCATGGTTAGTGTAATTTGACCATCTTTGTTCATAGTGATGATCTTAGAGCTCCATTGGGGGTGTTTGTTTCAGCTTTTCACAGCCAATTTATGGCTTTTAGCTTTGAAAAAGTTATTTTAGATTGTTTGGTTAAACTTATTTCAAACAGCTTCTGATTCTAACAGTTTATTTTAACTCAAAAAAGCTGATTCTGAGAAGCTGCTCACCCCTTACTTCTGATTATCAGCTTCTGCTGTGGATATGTTAATTTATGGTTATACTCTTAAATTTTTTTATTTTTTATTTTTTTAAAAATAAAAAAAGACTCAAATGGACTATAGATTATTATTATTATTTTTTATGAGAAATGTAGACAAATAAAAAATAAAAATTAATTAAAAAAGCTATTTCACAGCTTATTTAACAAACACTACTCAGAAACTTAAATTTATAATCCAACAGCTACACCAAACAGATTAACAACTTCTGATTAAAGTCATAATCTATAATCTATAAGCTGTTTTAACAGCTACACTAAACGAGACCATTACATAGCTCTACTGGACTGGCAGGTTTCTAGAAAAAAAATAATAATATAATAATAATAAATTAAAATATCACATTAAAATAGATCCACAGAACTATCACATAATTAAAGCATGCTTATGAAACATTTTTCCTTTATTTACATGGACACGTGTGATTGGTGGGGGGTCGATGGTCGCCCTACTAGAGTTCGAGGTACGGTAACGTTAGCACCATACCCACCATCATCACTCTCGAGAGAAGCAGCTTTCGCAGTTTTACCAGGTCATCTATGGCTTGTCTGCACTAATGTTCTTCAGATCTCTATATGTGTGTGTTTGTGTGTGTGTTTAGACTCCTAACTGAGCCACGATACATATCTATATAATTATTTATATACACAGAAACAGAAATGACGACTATGATCAGAGAAGAGATTCGAAGTCGTTGATGCTCTGCTCAACTCCGGAGATCAACGGCCCTTCGATGAACATGGCGGATTTCAACTCCAATTTCCCTCGCCCCCCATCCATTTCACTCTTTGCTCTCGCCTCTCCAATCTCTTAGAGGCAACTCTCTCTCTCTCTCTCTCTCTCTCTCTATATATATATATATATATATATAATTTTTTATTTATCATTGTAATGGAGATTTTCATACTTGATTAAGATACTGAATTTAGCTGATTGGAGTTTAGATGTAAGAATTTGGAGAGTTAGGGCTTTGTTTATTGGCCATATGAGGTGTTGGGTTCTGAGATTGAACTTGAAATTGTTGTTAGGTTTTGTACGCAAACACGAATATGCACACTGTTTGGTTTTTGAAAATTGAATTATGCGATTTTGGGAATTTCTAGTATGGGTGCTTATTAACACTGAAAGGGGGGCTAATTTTGCTCTTTATGCTAGTCATAACTTTCGTGTCAATTGAAATTCTAATTCAACTCAACTTTATTTTGGGGTTTCACTAATCTTTGCTTTCTTTTTTCACTTTATTCATGTTCTTTTTCTTCTTCTATTTTTTTTTTTTTAAATTTATTTTTGGTTAGGGTTTCACTTAAACATTGCTAGATGTCTACCTACTAATCTGACTGCTCTTTGCTTGCCCTTTTCTTGCTTTGTGTTTAACACTGTGTGAGTGAAGAGAAGACATAAATGAATTAGGGAAAAAATGTTGAGTATGCTATCTATTTGTAATTTTAAATGAAAGATTGCCATTCCTCATCTCTTTATTTGTTGGACCCTTTGCAGCTCTGTTATTTCGCATTTATCGTTTCACTGTCTAATTGAGATGGCATATCATCATAATTATTTTTTGGCATAAGTAAATTTGATCATCTGGTTGGATGCAAGCCTTATTCTCGCTCCCTTTCTCCCTGAATTTTATATTAAATTTTGCGACCTCATAGATACCTAATGTGAATGATGACTTTTCTGGGTTGTGGTATTGCTTGGTGATTGCTAATAAGCTACATATTGTTACAGAACAAGAAGATGCTTAAACCTACTCAACGTTTGGTTACTCTTGCTATTCTAAATCAGACTTATTCTTCCGAGCAGTCTTCTTCAAATCCGTTTATACCTTTCCTTATAAATGTAAGTATACTTGCCATGCTTGATATTTAGTTGCTACAACAAGCTACTCTAGATTCTCTTAAGGACTGATGCTAAGTACTTAATAGTGCGTTACGGTGAAACGCATTGAATACTATCATTATGAAGAGATGAGAACTCTTGTTGTTAAGGTAAGCGTGGAATTACAGAAATATATTACTGGCAAATTTAGTTTCTGTTGTTTGGATAAAAATTGAAACTTGAATGCACCTTGTAATTGTAGCCTACCTTTGCACGATTAAATTTATTCAACAGTAACAACAATACATTTGAATTGAACCTCATATCTCAAATGCTAATGACTCTTTGGGGACCTATTTCCCTCTTGAACTTTTTGCTCAAACATTCAACCATATTTGTCTCCGCAGTTTTGAAGTAATTTTCTAGCTTCACTTTTATTACTGCCAAAAATATCACTGGTATGTTACCAGACCTTTTATCTGCACACTTGCTAGTAAACTTTCACACATATTTGGAATACCCTCTTCCCTTCTCTGGGGTGAAAGCTTTAATACCTTGAAAAACATTTTCTCCCATACTTTTCTTCTTAAATTGAAATGGCTCGTCGTCTTTCCTGTTGTGGAACTTATTTTGATTTTTATTTATCAACAAAGTCTCTCTCTCTCTCTCTCTCTCTCTCTTCAAAATGGTCATATTTCCTTATGGAATTCTCGTGTATACGGAAACAGAATTAGCTTCTCAGGCATTTATTCACTTTTATATATTAAGTCAATGGAAACCCCAAGGGGTTGGCCTGGTGGCAAGGCCTTGAGTCTTGGGGAAATGCTCCCTCCAAGATTCAAGGATCGAAATCTCTTAGGTGTTACAATTTCTTTAGCTAGAGTCATGTTATAATATACATGATATATATTATATGTAAATTATCGTCTAAACTGATAATAGTCATGAATCATTGTAGTATTGGTTGTGGACTGTAATAGTGGTAGAGCTAGTATATTATTAAATAAAAAATAGTTATGTCCCATTATGATCCTTAATTATGTTTTAAAGTGATGTTTGTTACCACTCATTGTGGTGGCTTTGATTCTGATTATGATGACTTTTTGGTTATGGATTTAATTGATGTTAGTTACGACTCAATCTAACTATGATAAATTTGGAAAAAGTACTTATATGTTACTATTTTTGATCTTTTTATTTGTATAATATGTAAAAATACTTTATAGTCTTATTTTGGTTCTTTTTATCTTGTTATGCCTGTAAAAGTAAATATTTTAGTACAAACATACAAACAAAACTTTTGTGGAATTGTGATAAAATAATAAAATAAAATTTGTGCATATAAGTTGGCCCCCCTTAACAAAATTTCTGCGTCCACCACTGGAAGCATCTGTTTTAATTTTTTTTTGGAACCGTTAATCTCATGTAACCATATTGTTATAGAGGCCAATGAAGCTAGATTGATGTACCACAAGCTGAATCAGAATTGGTCGTGTCATTGCTATCAAGAATGTAGGACAATTTTTAAAAAGCTTTTGGTGTGTGGTGTTGCTTATATATTATATATATGTATACACATTGTATTTGTGTTGTTTCTTTTGCATATCCAGATGATTAAATCACAATGGTCATCATTCAGATATTAATTGTATTCTATAACATGAAAAGAAAGTTCTCTTATTGGCTGTTTTGTATCATTGAACTTGATTGTTTTATTTGATACTTTTCTTGAATGTTTCTTTATCTTTTTGCTTACATTCTACCATGGATTTTATGTTGAGAACTTGATAAAAGCCATGCGATTTTTGTTTCTTTTTCAGCTTCTATTTTTGGGTGTTCTTTTTGCCTCAAATCTGCTTTGGCTTTGCAGGCTGCTTGTGACGATGAAGCTGAAAAAAGTGAAAGGGCATTTATTCTTCAACTTCTTGGCTCAATCAATTCTGGCAGCATCAAAGAGGTTCCATTTTCTTTGTTTTGTGCACTATCAATATTATTGTTGTTTTTCCCAAAATGGGATGATCTTGTTGATTAGGGATTAAACTCATTATAATAGTGAATGTGGTCCTTACCTAACTAATATCATATTTTTTTTGGGGTTGATTTGATTCTTGCTGTGGGATAGAGAATGCTAAACCATGCCATGTGGACTTGGAAGTGTGTTTTTGAATAGGTGTGTCTCTGAATGTTTAGATTTGCCAAATACTTGAAGCGAGGATCTGTCTAATTTGTAGAAGAATTTTAGGTGCATCATATGTGGCACATCTAGCATGTAATAGATATATCTATTATCAGACTCTTACGATTCGTGATTCTATTCATGATTCAATTCGCCATTTTTGCAAAATCAATACGAATCTATGGGTGAATATATTTTGGAAGTGAATCTCAAGTGAATCACACAATTCACAATCGATTCATCATTCGATTCACTTTTTACGATTCATGCAATTCTTGAAACTATTGTGTCCGAGATATTTTCAACTCTTTTTTTTTTCAATTTAGTGAAAATGACATAATACAACTTGTAATAACGTTTAGTACCAAAATAACCAATATATATACATGATTTGTTGTTATTTTAGTGATCATGGAGTTTTTAATAGGATCCAATCAGATTCAGTCAGACTGAACATGTTTTTAACCTTTCTTTTCGTTTTTTTTCCTCTTCATAAAAAATCATAATATATCTTCTAAAGATGTTTAGGCAGTGTTTTTAAAGGCTCAAGGGGCACCAAGGCGCTGAAGGTTCTTGGGCCTAGGTACAAGGCGCAAGGCGAGGCACAGGTTTTACTGAAGCAAGACATACAGTCTTAGTAAAAAATAGATAAATTAACATAAACTAATGATTCATAATATAATGTGTGATGTCATGAATTAATTATTTGTATTTTTTTTGTTTCCTTCCTTCTAACAGAGACTCAAAAGAAAGACAATGATGTAATTGCAAAAAAAAAAAACACACACACACATAAGCATGGAAGAGAAGCCCCCCAAAAAAAAAAAAAAAAAAAAACATAGAAGAAGAAGAAAAAGAAGACATGTGCTTGCTTATTAAACTGCTGCTATTCTCATTTTTGCATTATTCCATGTATGAAGCCAAAAGAAAACAAAGAAGCAAGAGAAGAAAAAAAAAAGACAGGAAAAAAACCCCAGCCCAGCAGCAAAAAAGCAGAAGAAGAAAAAAGAAAAACTCTGCCCGGCAAGAAAGAGAGAGAGAGAGAGTCGAACAAGCAGGAAAAGAAAAAGAGAGCAAAGAAGAAGAAAAAGAAAGAAGAAGAAGAGAAAGAGAAAGAGTCGAGACTCAAAGTGAAGAAAAAAAAAAGAAAAGAAAAAAAAGAGAGCAAAGTCGAAGAAGAAGAAGAGAAGAAGAACTCACCTGGTCCCAAACAAGCCGAAGGGAAGAGAGAGAGAGAGACACAACTAGCTTTCAAGCAAATACGAATAGAGATTAGGGCATTTTGATCGATTTGGGGCTGGGTACTCTCGCATATAGCTCAAAGTTGTAATCCTCTGTAATTCAAGCCTTTAAAAGCACGATTTGAGTCATTAGATTCATGTAGAGATCCAAAAACAAAAGTCGCGCCTAGGTGTGCGACTTGCACATTTTCTCGCCTATCAAGTCACGCATAAGGCGCACGCCTCTTTCAAATTGCCTTGCCTTGGGTACCTGCAAGTGCAATTGTTGCGCCTCGTTGCGCCTTGCGCCTTGCGCCTAGGCGCGCCTTTCACAACACTGTGTTTAAGATTAACGTAACTTACACCATGAATTATCTATTACTATTTTATTAAATTAAATATAGTTGAATATTGCATGGGTGTGGTCAATTATACCTTTTAAATGTTTTAGATTTTAAAATAAAAGATCCTAAATAATTCTTTCTTATTATTCGGTCGTTGTTACTTGATGAAGTATGTATGCTTATTGTCTAAATATGAATATCGTTCTTAAATTATTGTTACTTTGGAAATTGAGAGTTTGTTTTTGTTTATTGTTTTTATTAAGAATGGTTGATAAAAAATATCTAAAAATGGGAATTGGTAAGATGGTGGTCTTCCATGGAACTTTTGTAATTTCTTACGTATTAAACTATGTGATCATTATTCAAAACAACATTTTATTGATTTAAGTCTAAATACTTCATATTTATAAGATATATTTAACACCCAAGTGCGTAGATATATTTTTTAAAATAATTTAGAAAAAGTGACCAAATCTTTACGATTCACGATTCGATTCGATTCGCTTCGCAATTCAGTACGAGGCCATTTCGATTCACGATTCGAATCCCAATTTGACAACACTGCCATAAAAGCTCTATAAAACTCTTAATCTACTTCATCTCTTAATCTGTGAAAGGAACTTAGCCCTTAATATTTACCTGCTAATTTCCACTCCTTTTAAGTTTTTCAAGGGATTATCAAAAGACAGTTTTTCCCACTATTTTGTTTAGATAAAGTAGATGCTTATGTTAATTCATTCATGTCGAACTCTTCTAATTTTTTATTAGCTTGATTTCTCTCTCTCTCTCTCTCTCTCTCTATATGTATATATATATTCCTTTGTTTTTCTTCTTTACCATAAATTTTATAAGCAATTCTTTTTAATTTTTTAATGCAGGTTCTCAAACTGTCTGCTGCAGATTTCATCAAAAGTTTTGATCCTTCATCACTTGTGAGTTTTATATCCGTTGTTGCATGCAATGTGTGTGTCCGCTTCATGATTATGTCACTAACTGGCCCTGTTACTAAAACAGTAAAATTCTGGATTTTTTTGATGTGTATTCTACATGTGTTCTTAGGTTGATACTCTATAATAATTTTTTCCTTCACTCTCAGTTTTTCCCACAGCGTGAACAGTTGCAGCAACAGTATCATAATAAAGTTCATGCAGAACCATTTAGTTGCTTATTCAAGGACACTTGCGTGAAAAATGTTGTACCAGACCCTGATATACCCCATGGTTGTGATGAAAATTCACCAGAGTATGACTCTTGCCAGTGAAATACAAATTATTCGAGGCGTTTACCTTTTCTTTTTGTTTTGGTTATGTTAGAGCTTTCAGTTGATAATTCAAACTGAGCGTGGAGCAGTCATTCCTATTTTCATCACTTTTATCTCTTTCCATTGTTTCATGCATGTAGCATTTGGGTCAAATTTCAGGTTTGAGCTGCAGCCTGGAGTTAAACCTAAAATCGGGTCTGGAGACAGAGATGATATGATAACTGGCTTGTTGCAGAATTTGTCTCTGGAAGGATTAGGTCCTCGATGGATCAGGCCCCGTCCACCAAGGCTCCCAATATTGGATGGAGAGGTAATACACGTATTAAGGGATCCTTATTCAATTAATTTGTGGAATTTATTCATTTTAAAAACTTATCCATGTCAAGTTTCTTGCAGCTTGTGTGGCTCAACCCTGGTAATAATCATGAGCTTTTATGGGATTATGGAATGTGTGCTGATACTAGCAGAGGGGCTGCTGTTAGAGATCTAATCGCAAAAGCTTTGAAGGGCCCACTTGCACCTGCTCAACAAGAGGTGCTCTCTCTCTCTCTCTCTCTCTCTCTGTAATCTACAATGTGTAATAGATTAAATATTTGATTTGCATTACTTCAAAAAAAAAAATTTGATTTGCATGGAGTGCATCCATATAGTGAAGTTTTCTAGTGATGTTCAGCCCAATTGGAGATGTGAATTCAAGTGTGAGAGCCAACTTCCAAAAGTTTCCCATATATTTTGGGTCTTCTTACCTGGCTTAGGAAATTATGTGGCTTGTAAAAGAGAAAATGGCTCTAGGTATATAAGGATTCCATTTCAATCTGGAATGGAATCCGTTGTGTCTATTTTACCTCATTTCTCTACTTAACACAATTGCTTAAAGGGTGTTCATTCTTTGCATCTGAAGTTATACAAATGAGGAAAATCCATCGTCCCACATCGAGAGTGAGGTGGTAGAAACCACTAACCTCTATACAAAAAGTTGTAGCGATGCCTCTAGTCATTCACAAGCATGGAAACTTCTATGGGCCTTCTTGTCATCATAAAGTATGGGAATTGTTTTGCTCCAGGACAGTGCATGTTGTCATATGAGTGGCATCTTGGCTTTAATCAAAATCAAAGGAACTGTTTGATCTTATTTTTACAGGTGTCTGAGGGTCCCTCTGGCACCAAACAAGCACCAAAATAAGTTATTAGAACTTGAAATAAAATAAAAAAATGATATCAAATCATTAAATATGGCAAAGGTATACGTGTCTTTTGCAAAAAGATCTAGAAAGTACGAATTTAGAGCTTGTGGGTAAGGCTACCAACAAATGACTAATATATGATCGTATCTACCAATGTATGACCTAAGAACCACGGACACTTCTAAGAAGATGACATGTCGTGTTGGACACTGTGTCGGATACCGACAATACACCACACTTGTTGAATACTTTCGATCACCTGTATTGGGGACACGTCCAAATATGTCGTGTATTAAAAAAAATTGTGGACTCGAAAATGCTTCAATCACTTGGGGAATATGTGTCTATCGCTTTGACGCACATGAAACACATTATAAGTTCGAATAAAATAACTTAATAGCGTCCAATGATAAAAGTACAAGAATGTGAATTTATACTGAATCTCCTCCTTTAGACTTGAAATTATTATCTTTGAATTAAATATTTATATACATGACATATAATACATGTCCTTGTTGCGTCATGTGTCCATGTTTCTTAGTATATGACCGTTCTTGGAGAAAGTACGATGAGATTATTAGCTTGAGTACATTTTAGGTATCCTTTCATTTTATTGTCTGTTTTTGCGTGCTGCCCTTGCCATCAATAGGTAGACTGAACCATTATTCGCTTTGCATATTTTGATGTTCTAAACACATTTATAATTTTTGAGGAAGCAATATTGTTCCTACATATGATTTGAACCATTTTACTAATGAATTATGGGCATTTTTGTTGCCTACTATTCTCCAGCAAGTCTTAGTTGAGTTGACAAATGACCCCAAGCTTGTTTATCACTGTGGATTGACACCAAAAAAGCTACCGGTATGTTATTTCCTAAGCACACAAAGCATTCTTATTAGTATCTAACGACTGGTGTTCATGATCTCAAAAATCTTATATTTTTGTATCAGGAACTGGTGGAGAACAATCCCCTCATTGCAGTTGAAGTGCTCATTAAGTTGATGAATTCACCTGAAATTTCAGAGTATGTTCTGGTGCATTTATTTTATTTTTCTTTTTTCCCAACTAAAAAGGGACAAATCGTGGCTTTTCAATTTTCGTGTTCCTTTCACCTTTTAACTTCCTTTTGGTGTTTACAGATATTTTACAGTCCTTGTCAGTATGGATATGAGTTTGCATTCAATGGAAGTTGTGAATAGGCTTACTACAGCTGTTGAGCTTCCAACAGAATTTGTACACATGTACATAACAAATTGCATATCATCCTGCGAGAACATCAAGGTCATTTCTCTGACTTTGTTTTCTTGGTGGTTGTTTTATATAAATTGTTCTGTTGATCTGAGTTGTCAAGGTCAGCAACCACCATCTTCCTAGAGAGCCACCTCAACCACCTTTATATTTTACAAGCTAGATGTAGAATTGAGAGTCATAGATGGAATTGTCAAGCTGCCAGGGGCTGTATTTATAAAGTCTATTCTGCACCCCGCGTTATTCCCTAGCATAATTCCAATGATAATAATAGAAGGGGGGTTAGAACAGGGTTACTTGGACTAAAGAGATTCGACCAAATCCTAACCAAAAGATGAATTCCCTCTCCCCAACGTGGAAACCCTTATAAATCATGAATCAGCCACAGCATGTTCTCCTTCAGGGTTGCTTTAGTGGCTACAATCAGATCAAGATGGCCCCAAAAGCTGTCTTAAAACTGTTTTTCAAACACCATCGGCAAGTTTTATGCAGTAATGCCGTTCAGTTTGAGAATGTTGGGGCAACATACTAACAAGCCATGATGACAACCATTTTCCATGACATGTTTCGCAAAGTCTTGGAATGTTATATTGATGATTGGTGGTGAAATCTAACAAGGAGAAGATCCATATGAAAGATCAACAGAGGTTTTTGAACGTTGCAGATGCTTTCATCTGGAGTAATAATAGGAAAGTTTTTTGGATGTGTGGTACATGGCAATAACATTGACCTTGACCCCAGCTGTGCTTACTGCCATCAAGGAGATGCCTTGCCCAGCTAACCTAGAAGAGCTAAGGACGTTCCGGCTGGACGTCTTATTATGGTGTTTTATTCCCGCAATAGTTGAGAACACTCTTCTGAGCATATTAATTATGATGATAGGGAAAAAGGTTTTCTTTCTTTTCTTTTTCCTTTCTGTTTGGCCTTGTGGAGGAAGGTTTTTAGGTTGACTTGATTGGTGTGAATGTCATGCCTTGGAGTTAGTGCATTTAGTTGGTCCCTGACTCCCTTGCTAATGTGGAAAAATGAAATTTCAGTATTCTAGAAATTCCATACGAGTGAATGCTATACAAACATATAGACATACATACTAATTTTGTCTTGCCACTTGTACACTATTTCCATTTTCCCTGCTTACATGTTGGACAAACCACGGATTCTGGTTTGTGCTTCAAGACAAGACACCTGCTGAAGGACTTTTGGTTGCCACTCTAAATTGAGGTTGGATTCTAATTTTGTGGATATTGTAAAAGATGACAAATTAGAAAGGAAATAAAGCAGTCATTTTGGCAATCAATTATTTAAAATTAAAAGAATCACAGACACATGCTTGTGCAAAAGGTATGTATGAAGTGCTTTTTTACAAACAACAATGATTCATCCCACTAAAAACACCACCACTAATAGCACTAATGCATTAAAAAATAGAAAAAAAAAAAAAAATACAACTCCAAGACCAAAACATCACATCATTTCTGGCGGGACCCACTGCTACCTAATTAGTGGGAGCACTAATTAGTGCTCCCAAGCTTTTTCTTTTACAAATGTATCTTAAACCTTTGCCCTTATATGCAGGATAAGTATATGCAGAACAGACTTGTGAGGCTTGTCTGTGTTTTCTTACAGAGCCTAATCCGAAATAAAATTATCAATGGTAAGCTTTTCTAGATGCAGTTAGAACTTCTGCTTTCGAAGCCATTCAACATTATTATTAGATGTTTGTACATGCAGGGTTCTTCACCTATTTACTTTTTTTCTTTTTTTGTGATAATCATATTGTAGCATATTGCTTTGTTTATGTGCATATGCAACTCTACTCCTTGCAATCAATGTCTGTGTATGTGATAAATAGAATTTAACTGTTTATGTAAGATGATTGGAAAAAAGAGAAAAAAATAGAATATGGAGAAGATACATGTGATAGGATTCAATGCATGTGCGCACATGCACTTGGAGGTGGAGACTACAATGTGAAGTGTGTTCCTCGTATTATTTCAAATTACCATTTCATTTATTCTTCAGCAAGGAAAGTGGTAATTTTGAACAATTTGAGTTGTGCCAGATCATCGTCAACTCCCATTATATGATGAATTCGCTACAAAGAGAGAGCTGATGATAACAGAAATTAGAGTTTTTATGTGAGGCATGGCGCAGCATGTACTTGCTACCCATCTGGTCAACAGGCAGAAGGAGGGAGGGGATATAATTAGCAAGTAGGAACAAAAGGTGAAATTTTGATTTTGGGCAAAGGAAATGGGAAACACAGTTAAAAAGTATTTTGGAATTTTTTTTTTCTAGATTGTCTTAGAAATTTCTAAATTACAAGAGAAGGTTTTGCAAATATCTATTGTTACATACATGAATATGGTCCAGGCTTTTTATGGGTGTTTTAAAGTCTTTTTCTTTAATTTTCTTACTGGTTTTCGCTGGGGGAGATGTAGGATGTAGGTGGAAATAGGAAGAAAAAAAACAAAAGAACAAAAGAAGAGAAAATGGATGAAAATATTGCTGTAGTGGATGGTTTTGATTGTGTGCATATTGTTTCTTAGGCCTGAAAATATTGCCATACTTTGGGTGTACCTGAGCTCATATTGTTACATGATTCTTGCCGCACAATATTTAGTGTAAATTTGTGGCATATTCATGGTGTCCTGATTATGTCTGTACCGTTTACTGATTATTTGTGAATTGTTACGTGCAGTTCAAGATCTTTTCATTGAAGTCCAAGCCTTCTGCATTGAGTTCTCCCGGATTAGAGAAGCAGCTGGACTATTTAGGCTTCTTAAAACCTTGGAGTGAACAATCGCTCTCGTTCTTTCTATTGCTGTTAGTCTCACCAATTTTCTTGCTTCTCTTCCTGTTTCTCTCGCGATGTTTTTTTTTTTTGGTTTTTTTGTTTCAATCCCCTAGATTGTAGATAATGGTGTCAGTTAAAAGAGCTTAGAATTTCTTTGGCTAGCAAATTCTGTAAACCCCCTTGGACTATTGTAAAAATAAAACGAGGCTTTTTTAGCACAAATATTTTGTAGAAATATCGGTGAATGGTTAATATGACGATGCTATGTGATTTGCTATGAATCAAACTTTCTGGCAGCATCAAAGTGTGTTGGATGGTGCAGGTTTTGTTGTAGTATAACAGTGAATTGATCTTTCTCGGAGCATCAAAATGTGCAGGTAAGGGTTATTATTAATTATATCATGGCATAGGTGCAAATCAACCTTGGAGCATGGTTTTTTGAGGATATAGATTGGGGAATAACTAATCAAGTTATTTTTCAAATTTTAGATTCAATCCAATGGATAGATTATCCAATGATCATCAAAGCAATGCTTTTATAGATAGTAAAAGGCTTTCGATGGAGCAAATATTTTACTTTCTGGATCTCCAGCACTGTTGGTTGGCGAGAACGAGAACATTTTTTCCAACCATACCAGATTTGGTATCTTAAAGAAACTGAAGATTTTGAATTTGAAGATGATTTTTAGATGAAGATCACCGGAGAGAGCGATTGGAAAAATCCAAAAACTTTCTTTGACAGAATATTGGATAGACAGTCTAATATCTGTTTCACAAGCAGCGTCTAACATCCATGGCTCAGCAAAATTGTCATTCATGGTTACAGATGGTAGAATATTATTTGTAATCCATTTTCCCATAACCTATCAAAGATCTCCTACACAAATTAATGAGGCTCTCGACTTGTTAATAAATCTCAAAAAAAGAAATAATTTGGATCTTCCGTTAGAACTAGCCATGACTGTGGATGATGTAGAACATTTCCGGAATGAACAATACAGTCAAGATCCGGATTCCCCTCCATCAGAGATTGATGAAGAATATTACAATCTCATCAACAGGATAGAAGCATAGTGGACCCCACTATCCAATGCAGTTGTCTCCTGATCGACTCCAACCTTATCCAGGACACGTGGAGCAACCTGCATTATTAGGCGGAAAGTGATCAGCCAACTCTTTTCAGCCGACGCTATACGACAAATCCGCTCAGCCAAAGCTTATCTATAACAGTCTATCTCTTTGAAAATCGAGGACGATACACAGTGTATGTATATATTGATGACAAATATATACAATGTATGTATATAATTGTAGTATAAAGATGACAAATAATTGAAGTCTCTCATTTATGACTTTTTTGTCTTTGTATTTAATAAGCCTATTCCTAGGCTTGAAGACTTTGTCAAAAAGTTGTAAAGTTTTGTCAAAAGTTGTAGAAATTAGACGTACGGTAGATATGCCATAGCTTTTGGTTTTTGTTTGTATATGCAATATGTATTCTATAAATTAGCATTCAAGCCAATGCATAAGGCAATGTAAATTCTCTCCATATTCTCTCCATCTTTTGAGCTTCCTTCTTTGTCTCTAATTTCTCTATCATAATTCCTTATTCCATAACTCCACCATAATTCCATATATAAAAATAGAAAAAAGCTTCTTTCCTTTTTTGTTTTGAAATTAGAAACCTTATTTCATGACTTCTTATCGTTCATCCGAATGGATCCTTCAAATCATGATACATAGACTGGAATTTCTGGGTGTGTGGAACTTCTTGTATTCTGGCATTGGCATCAATGCTTGGAATGCTCATACAAAGGTCTTTTTTTTATCAACGCTGCTACACACCCCCAATGGGGGTCGACCCTCAGTGACATGGCGCGCTCCCATTGGTCAGTTTTTTTTTTTTTTTCTTCCTCCCAATCCCGCAGTGTCACATGGCACTGGGGGTCGCTGGGGTGGGGTTTACTGGGGTCGGACGCATTTCTCTTTTTTTATTTAAATGTTGCCATCTGAGTGCTAATCATCATAGTATGTTTGTATGTTTTGTAAGTGGATTGTATACAGTAGAGAGAGGATCCACTATTGTTTCTAGCTTTCCAAATAAACCAGCCAATCCAAGCAACTTTACTGAAGAAATTTCCCAATTGCTCAACGTCACTAAATTGTTTCATCATATAACAAAACCATTGGAGTACCGAGTGGACTGATGCCAATTGTAATTATAATTACAATGAAAATGAAAGATAACATAATTAATAAAAAAATTCTTAAAATGAATTTCTCATTTTAAGTGGAACTATTACACATTTGAATATGGAGTTCAACTAAAAATTTGTCAGAAATCAGCTTATTATGTAAATAAGTTTAGTTTTTAAGTTAAAGTGAATAATCTATTGGTTTACTATACTCAATGAGTTCATATGCATTATAAAAAAATCAAATTACTCAAGCTTGACTTCTATTCAGCTAATTAAAAATTTGTCTGACATCGACTCATAAAGTAAACAAATAAAATTTATAAAATTTAAAATTTATGAAGTTTTTAAGTCAAACTTCAATAACCAACCATATTCAATTGATCAGTAGCTACTCTAACCAGGAATGGCAAGTAATCAATTGCACTTAATGAAGTTTCACCCTAATGGGCTATAAACCATTTCAATGTAATTAACCAATAAAGTAAGGATCAATTTTGAAAATAAAAATGCCAAAAATCTCCAAAAAATACACACTAAATTATTGATTATTCATAATAATTAATAATTTAATTTATAGTTAAATATTAAGAGCATATAAAATGATTCACATCTACAGCGACCCTTTCTTACAGAAATATATCAATAACAAAAAAGATAGTAAATCGGTATAATTAGTTGTCATTAGAGCATCACCATCAAGCAAGGCAAATTGCTTTGTTAGCTATTATACCAAGCAAATTCATTAAAAATATTGTCAACTAAACTCGCTTGCAAACTTTCTATCTCCGTTGAGGCTCATTTCGCTCGCCACAAGTAGCTACTGCTAGCAAATAGTTTGAAATGATAGAATAATGAACAAAGATAATACAATTTCTCTTTTTAACAAAATTAAGCAAATAGTTTTAAATGATAAAATAATGAATAAAGATGATACAATTTCTCTTTTTTACAAATTTAATTGTGTTGACACATCTAATAAATCGTATGAACTAAACACATTTTTTTAGTGTTATTTTATTAAAATTTTTATACAAAATATTGTATCAAAATAATGTGACAACGTTAATTGTGTAATTGAACGGATCTTAATAGTATATTTGATCTAAAGTAATAAGCTCAAAACTTAACAAGCTATTATATATAATTTTTTTTAATAAATTTTCTGTTTTGAATTGCTACTTTTGATTAAATTAATAAAGTTCTCTACTTCAACTGGGTGCATCTCATTTTATTGTATGTTTTGTTCACACACATTACTAGGTATATGAACAAAATAATTTTCCTCTCTTAAATATTGCATACATAATTGTGAGCTATAGTGAGAAAACAAAGAATGCTTGACCAAAAAAAATAATAAAAAAACACTTGGTTTGGTTTTGAGTTTTTGAATTAGTGATTTTTATTTTTATATTTTAGTCCCAAAAAAAATTAGATGGTTCTAACCTAAATGCACATAAAAATTAAATATTGTAGAGAAATTAAAAAAAAAAATTCAATAAATGCATAAAAATATGAAAATGTACTGAATTTTTATATTTAGTTAATTTTTAAGATTGAAAAGAATATAGAAAGGAAAAAAAATTCAATAAATACATAAAAATATGAAAATTACTTAATTTTTATTTTGTATTTAGT
This sequence comes from Camellia japonica, assembly GCA_030407325.1. NCBI lineage: Eukaryota > Viridiplantae > Streptophyta > Magnoliopsida > Ericales > Theaceae > Camellia > Camellia japonica. The sequence goes on from JAPPVO010000002.1 coordinate 61,502,827, forward strand.
TAATTTTTTTAAGATTTTAAATAGAATATAGAAAAATATAGAGATTTTGGAAAAATGTATTTAAAAAAGTGATTATCTAAAAAAAAAAAGTAGTTTTTAATTAAATTTTGGCTAAAATTTTGACTACTTGATAGAGATGCTCTTACATAACACATAATTATATTGAAAACAAACAATGACATGCATTAGGTTCATTTAATTATTCATTGTTTTCATCATAAACATAAAACAAATCACTTTTTTTTTTATCAGAAAACGAACCACTTACTAACATCAGATTTGAACAAACAAAAAAAAACAAAAACAAAAAAAGAAAAGAAAAGATGTCATAATTCATGTCTAAGTAAAACAAATAACCCAATATACTACACAACAAACATCTTATTTTTTCAATTTTAAAACAACAATTTAGTCCCATTCTATTAACCTCCTCACTAATCAAGGGATTCTTTTAACTTTAATTTATATTATAATAAAAAAAATTATTCTTAAAAGGTTTTTAATCCCTCACATTGAATAACAAATTCCAAAAAGAGAGAGTATACATTCGTGTAATTTATAAGGGAAATATTGTTCAATGTAGTTTTAAAAAATTATTACGTGAAAAAGTTTATTAATATTAATATTAATATTTATAATATTTTATTTTTTGTAAATAATTTGTAGTGTAATTTATATCCAAAGTCAATTAGAAATTGCAAAGGCTTTTATTTATTATTTATATGGAGCTCCCTCCATTTTTTCATTTTTATTTTTCTCTAAAGATCCATTTGGAAAGTGAATTGGCTTTTTAGCTTTTTGACTTTTTGGCTGGGGTTAAGAGCCTCGTTTAGAAAGGATTTTTTTGACTTTTTGTAAGAGAAAGAATGTAATGATTATGAGCTAGATTTGATATTTTGTCTTATTGGTTTAAAAGGTTTATTTTATCAAACCTAACCCAACCCATCTTTCCAAACAGAAGCTAAGATTATTATACATTATTTTAAGGGTAGATTCCAAACACACCTCCTGAAGTTTAATTAAATTACAAATTACCCCTATAATTTAGAAATTTATTATGCCCCCTAAGATTTTTAATTTCATAACAAATAGATCATTTTATTAATAAATCATTAAGTTAATTAACAGTTTAATAATGTTAAATTTTTATTTCAATTAATGATTTAGATAATTTTATTAGTGTAAGTGAAACAGTTAGAAAATTTCACTTTTTCAATTAATTCTGTTAAATAAAAAATCTGATAGAGAATTATTTGTAATTTTTCAAACTACAAGAAATAATTTTTATTTTAAACAACTTTAAGAAATGTATTTATAATTTACTCTTATTTAAAACAAAATGTATAATATTTTATTTTTTTCTTTTATGAAAAAAAAAAAAAAAAAAAAAAGTTCAACAAAATCTTACATATAATAGGGTTAGTTTCTCAGTCACTGTGCGTAGTTTTTCTCTCTCTGTTGCCGCTTCACCTCCCACTCTCTCGACGACGGTTCCGGCCATCTTGTTTCCGGTGAGTCTCCTACTTTTCCGATCTCTCTCTCTCTCTCTCTCTCTCTCTCTCTCTCTCTCTCTTGTGTTTTGTCTTTGTATCTTTTGGATTTCTGTTTTCTTCATTCTTGACTAGCTAGGGTTTTTGGGGTTTCTGTTTCCCTTTTTGTTGACTATTGTTTTTGTTGGAAGTGGGTTTTGGCTTATGTTTTGTTTGGATGACCCAAATTCTGCTAAAAAAATAGATTATTAATGGAGATTGTTGCAAAATGATTACTGGAAATAGCCAATTGCTGCTGAAAAAACTAGAGCGTTTTGGGTTTCTGAGAAAAAAAAAACATTACTAACCTGTTGAGGGTGTATGTATATGTACAATTAATAACTAGAATTTGTGCATTTGTTAAATTATTTCGAATCATTCTTTTTCTTGTCAGGTTTCCATTTTTTTTTCCTTCCCATTCTCTCTCAAAACAAAATCCAAAAGCATGAGTGCTTGTTTTTACTGTTAGACAATCAAAAGCGAAAAAAACAAAACTCTAATGCATGGGAAATTCACCTTGTTACATGTGTTTGTGGTAAATGTTACTTATTTTTATGGTAGGAGTTACGAAAATTTGTGGTTGAGAAATGAAGCTACACATTTTTGTGATGATGTACACATTTTATGATTAGTAAATGTTTGGAGAAAAAAATATGTAACATTTGCCACAAAAAAGACGTAACAGATGCATATGTACACATCTTTTGAAGGGGTGTGCACCAGTGTTTCCCCTAGTGCATACATGTATAAAGTCAGTAATGAGTGATTGAGCCTGCGGATACATATTACTACACTACATACTTATACGACATGTAATTGAAAGTTAGAAAAATATTAATATTGTGGAAATAATAAATAATAATCAATTTAGGCCTTTTTTTCTGATAAATAAACAAATTTTTATAAAGAAAGTATTAAGATGATATAAAGAATACAAAAAGGCAACCCCACATAGGGGCAAAAGACAAACCCTAACCATTTACACCATCCAAAAATCTAAAAAAATAAACTTATTTGGATCAAACTTCCTCTCCATCCAACTATACAAAACTACGAGAAGACGACTCTCTAACCAAGAAGCACCATGATAAATCTCTTGAAAAGTTTCCTTATTCCGCTCCAATCAAACAAGCCACATCAAACAAAACGGCGTCACAACCACCCGCGGGCAAAAAGCGAACAAATAAAATTCCATACTGAACAATGAAGAAACAAATGATCCACCGTCTCCACATTCGTACAACACATACGACATCGATTTTCTAAAACATGCCCACGCTGCATCAAGTTATCCAATGTGAGATTCTGCCCTAAAGCCGTTGTCCACATGAAAAAAACTACCTTAGATGGCACCAGACACCCAAATACTCTTCCAAGGAAAAGTCTTTCCTACTTCCCCCGCCAAACCCCAATAAATGAAGAAACTGAAAACCGCCCCTTTGCACTTGCACCACTCCACACCATAACATCCTGCCCTACTCTAGTAATCCCCAACCCATGCAAAAAACCCCATATCTCCACCAGTTGAGTAACCTCGCAATCTTGCACCTATCGCCAAAGCTGAACATCCCAAACCACCACACCCTCGTCCCCCAAATAAGATGCCAACATTGACCCCCAATCAACCGCAATATTAAAAATCAAAGGAACGCTGTCTTCCAATAAAACTCCACTACGCCACCTATCCTTCCAGAACCGCACCTTCCTCCATCACCCATCCGAAACCCTACCCAATTCCAAAACTCCACCTTCCCCAACCAAATCCCTTTCTATAGACCACAACCATGAGTACTAGTCACATCTCCAGAAACTCAATCCCCCTTCCCATCCTATACTTAGAAGCCACCACCTTACGCTATAACCTATCTTGCTTTCAAGCAAAACGCCACAACCATTCACCCAACAAAGCTCTATTAAAAGTCACCAAACACCTAATGCCCAAACCCCTAAACCCCCTACTTTTTTAGATTGACTGATCTACCCCCAATCAACCAAATGATACCTAAACTCATCCCCTCCACTACCATAGAAAATCAAACGTTAATAATAATCAAAACCTTTTGTTTTAGAAATACACCGAAACAACTCTCAAAATTGATTTGTAAATGGACCATTGAATCAAGTCAGTAGACTGATTTCTTTCATACTTGTGAGAAGGAGATTAGATGCTGCAAGTTGCAAGTGAAAGGAGATTTAAAGAGTGAGAAAGGTGAGGCAGTTGTTTATTTATTGGGAGGTACATTGCTTTTTAAATTGTGCATTTTCATATTTGCTTCATAATTTACAAATGGATAATGGTTTAGAATGCAAAAACTGAATTGTTTTGAGGATAATAACTGTCATAAAAAGGCTATTACATATTTTCATTTTTTTTTTTTTGGCTCACACCAAATAGGGTGTTGGCTTTATATAATAGTTTAGAGTAAGAATTTGTTAAATGTTTTCATAGTTTAATTTTGGTGTATGTACAAGAATTTATTGAACCTCGTTAGGGACGGGGATGGAATAATAAAATGTTCCCTGTCAAGGATTGGAGACGGGGACGGGGACGGGGACGGGGACGGCGACGGCGACGGAGATGGGCATGGGGGAAATTTCAAAATTGGGGATTGGGACAGGGGTACCATCAATAATTATACCAGAAAATTGAACTGCGATCAATATTACTTAAGTTGTATAGGCGTTTAATTCAAGTTCTTCGCTCCTTTTCTCATGCACAATAGAATTTTGTTCTCTATTTTGTGTAACTGGTAATTTCATCAATGTTCATTGGAAATTAGGGAAGCTCCTTGATTGATTCTTCATTACTTCATCTGTGCTATTAATGCTGTTTTAAATTTGTCCCAAGTTTTTGGGTTAACGGTGAATCTTGTGAAGATACTTCCTTCTTAAAGAATAAAGCGCCTTGGGGCTCTAGCATTGGTGCTTCAATTGCTTATCTTCTTATTCCTTGAGGCACTTCTTTCATCTGATATGAGATGTGCAAGCTTTGTTCTAACACAATGGTTCTTCTTATTCTTCTTCTTCTTCTTTTCTTTTTTCTTTTTTTTTCTTTTTTTTTTCTTTTCATTTCATTCTTTTCTTTTATTTCCAGAGGATTGAGATTCACCTTCGCTTCTTTTTTTTTTTCCTGCTATTTTGGTAGAATTTTGAGCCTGGTCTAGAAACTTCTTTTTATAAATATATGGATATCCAGTTCATCATAAAGCAAATTTTCTTCATGTATTTTTATACATTTCATATTCCCATGTGATGTGATTTCATTAATGACAGTCTTTTCTTGCCTAGCAGGCTGGGAGCCTTTTTAACTATATTAGCATTTGCGATCTTAGTAGTTTCAGGAAATGATTGAAAAATTGTTATTCAAGGAATTTCATGCTATTGCAATAGCTTGCATTTGTTCATTTGATAATTTCTTATTCTTATATTTGATTTGATGAACTGTGCAATATCAATGTTCTTTGTTTTCTCTCAATTGTGATTGGTTTTGTCATTATCATTTTTTAAATATATTCTACATGCCTCATCTTTTCCTTGTTTTGTCTGCATGAGTGTTAGTGTTGGATAAAAAATTTGCTTTGATAAGAATTGAAATGATTATGGGCTTTATTGCTATTTGGAATGAAGACAGTTGGAATCAAAATTACCCAGTTGTTTATGTATTGAAACTTCGAGGATGTCTGTTGATCCCGCGTTCGTGGATGAGGATGTGTCTTCAGGCTCAGGAGAGGATGTGAACATGTTAGATGGACACAACAAGCGTCAGTCTACAACGACAAGCTCAGGTCGTCGCAAAAGAAGTCGTAAGGCTACTGGTGATGCTATAGTTGATGCCATGCTAGAAAATAGCAGCTGCTTCAAAAATGAGGGCAACTGCAATTATGAAGAATGAGGATCGATTTTCTATAAGCAAGTGCATAAAAGTATTGGGATGATGCAAGTGTTGACCAGCGCCTCTACTTTTTTGCCTTGGATTTATTTGAGAACCCCAATGCCAGAGAAACCTTTATAGCTCTTAAGAGTGAGAAACGAATGATATGGTTGCAGGGAAAGTTTGTGCTTCCTTCAGTTCAATAGTCTAAGGGACTTAATGAAGTTTATTCCCTTTTTGTTGGTTCGAACAATTATGTTTTAACCTATATGACCACAGTAGACTTTTGTGGAACTTTCATGTTTGTACTTAGTTTGGCTTTTGGCTGATGACTTATTATAATTCAATGAAAGCTATTATCTTTTTTATCTTGCTTTAGTATTGCTCATGCTTGAAAGACAAGATATGATTGGACATTTTTCATATTGGTTAGAATGTATATTATTATGTTCTGTGATATATGCTGTGTTTAAATTATATTTCTACAGATTTATCAGCTGGCATGGATGATTGCGACTTAGAATTGGATGAGATGGAATTAGTTGCAGCTGCTGCTGGTTACTATTATTACAATAGCATAACCAAGCAACCTCGTCGTAGCGCGTCACCTAGTGGAGCTGGATTTATGACTGAAGTATTGAACGGTCAGGATGATGTGTGCCGTGAGATGTTTAGAATGGATAAACATGTTTTCCACAAGTTATGTGACACTCTTCGACAGAAAGGCATGCTACGTGATACAGCTGGAGTTATGATAGAGGAGCAGATGGCTATTTTCTTGAACATTGTCGGACACAACGAGCGTAACAGAGTGATCCAAGAGCGCTTTCAGCATTCAGGTGAAACTATAAGCAGGCACTTCAATAACGTGTTGAAGGCTATAAAGTCATTGTCTCGAGAGTTTCTACAACCTCCACCGGTCTCAACTCCTCCAGAAATTCTTGGGAGTGACCGATTTAACCCATATTTCCAGGTTTATATCTACATATTGTCAATTTATTTCCAGGTTTGTCTACATATTGTCATTTTATTTACTTGAGTTCTTTTACACAGGATTGCATTGGAGTAATAGATGGTATGCACCTCCCTGCACATGTGCCGGCCAAAGATCAATCTCGATTTCGTAATAAGAAAGGGGTTCTATCACAAAATGTTTTGGCTGCTTGCACGTTTGACTTGCAGTTTATATTCATTTATCCTGGTTGGGAAGGCTCGGTTGCAGATTCGCGTGTATTACGAGCAGTCCTTCACAATCCTGATCAGAATTTTCCTCAAATTCCCGAAGGTTGTGTTATCTAATACCACCACTAAAAATACAAGCTACTGATTTATTTGCTTTTGTAATATTTGCATACCATAAACATGGATTTTACATAGATTATTTGCTAAATAATCTTTATATTTCAGGGAAGTACTATCTTGTTGACTCAGGTTACTTGAATATGGAAGGATTTATCGCTCCATTTCAAGGCGTTCGGTACCATCTTCATGAATATAGGGGTGCTAATCTGTTACCAAGAAATGCAAAAGAGCTATTTAATCACCGACACTCATCTTTAAGAAATGCCATCCAGAAGTCCTTCAAAGTGTTGAAAACACGATTTCCTATTCTCAAAGTTGCCCCTCAATATGCTTTCCATATTCAAAGGGATATTGTTATAGCTGCTTGTGTTCTACATAACCACATCCGGCGGGAGGAAAGAAATGACTGGTTGTTTGCTGATGCTGAAGGCGATACAGTTGAAGAGTTACCCGATTTTGATGATCCACCGGATATGATGGCTTCCCCAATTCAAGAACAGACTGCATCTTCATTGCGAGACTCTATTGCAGCATCAATGTGGAATGACTTTTTAAATAAATGGGACCAGTGGTGATTGTTAGTTAACAAAGACAATGTTTCTCGTAGGGTTGCTGTTTTACTTACACCACCGGGTAACGCACCTTTTGGATGCTGAATGTGTTTACTCTTTAAGGGGAAACTATTTTTTTGAAAAAAATCCAACCATTGCTGTTTGGTCCAACCCCCCCCCCCCCCCCCCCTCCTCTCGGTTTTTGTGCATATCTTTTTACTGTTTCTTTTTATGTTGTTTATGTAATCAACCCTTTTTTAATGATCCGACTTCTCGAGAGTTTTTGCATGCACAAATGCACACAAAAACATATCGGCCTTGTTTGGTTTGGCTTTGGAAAAAGATTTTGAAAAAAATTTTGTTTGGCTTGTAATTTTTCTCAAAAAATTTTCAAAATCACTCTCTCTTCTACACATCAATCAGTTTCTTTTTCTCTCTACTCTCTCCTTTTCAATCACTTTTTCTTTCACATATGTCTATTCAATTACAACAAAATATCAAATCATTCAAAATTCCAAAACAATTTTTAAAATATACAACCAAACAAATTACAAAAATCTCTAAACTCTCTTTTCAAAATATTTTTTGAAAACTTATTTCCCAAGTCAAACCAAACAAGGCCATCATGTCATGGAAACTGTTTTTAGCATGTGAGCCAATGAAAGCACTAGGATCTGTGTTTGGAACGCAACCTTTTAAAAATAAGAACTTCATTACAAAGTAGTATTTTTTTTGTTTTATTTGCTTATCTTTTGAATTAGTCATTTCTGTCATTCCACTTGTTATAAGGTTGCATTTGGTATGAAGGGAAAATGAGATAATTCTTAGTAGCCCGCAAATTTAGATTTGCCACATGAATATTTGCGTAATATATTTCTACGTTGTGAATAGATAGATATTGGTCTCTATTTTTATCTTCTGTGCTTTTAAGCTGTAATGGTATATAATTTAGGTCAAAACTGTTTTGTTCCATTGTTTCAATTACTGTTGCAGCAAATTAAACCCTAAGAAAACTATCTATGCCACAGTTTCTTTTATATTTCTGATGACTTGGCTCTATACAACAATCCTATTCTGGAAGTATGCAATGTTCTGAACCATGAACCATGAACCATGATATGTATGTCAATATTCATTTTGCTATCAACTTTAGAGAATGTTAGGTTATCAAATTGTTTAGGTTTTTCTTTTGAAACATAAATTTAACATGTTGCACATGTATTTGTTGGTATTGTTTTTGTATAATTTAATTAGGGAGTCTGATAAATTGGTGTGAAGGAAATGGAGGTTCAAATTTTAGTTATCTCCATCCAAGGCATTATCTTCTCACTTTAACCATTCTTAGGCTCTTGTTATTGATGCATCTATTATGGACAATCCCATTCAAGTGTCTTCAAGTCTAAAACATAAAATTTTATAATGACAAATGTCAACTAAGTGCTTGTGAGATTTTTTTATTTTTTATACCATCAGGTTACTTGGCAATATATTATTTGCTTTCATTAATGTCTAATTAATTATCTTTAAACAAGAGAATCAACTATGATTACTCCATACTATATCCATCATTGATCGATGCATGGGATTCTGAAAGCAGTCTGCTTAACTTTAATTGGTACCAAGGCTACCCCTTTGTTTATGAAAGAATTAGATCCAAAAAACCATATGAAAAAAAATAATCAAGCTAGTTATTGAAAAATTTTCAAAATAAATTCTCAAAACTCAACCAATCGTAACAAGGAATAAACCAAGTTCGGTTATTTGTATAAGCAAAAATATTGTTGGCTTCAACTCTCAACAAATGGTTAGGGAAGCATAAGATAAAATAAAGCCAATCAAGTTGAAGCTGGTGTACATCAAACGGTTCAAATACCATTATATATCTATTTCACAAAATCCATACACATATTTGTTAAGATTTTAAACACCTACTAAATTACACAAGTCTGCCTCTTATATAATTTAATATTCAGCATTATTTAGCAAAAAACAACCCTCACCATATATAAATTCTGAGTACAATTATTTTTACATATACTGGGTACTGGAAATTTACTGGAGAAGAGCTTCAGCTAGTTATGGTGATAAGAAATGCACCCGAGCAAGAGGATACTCCTTTCCAGCTATGAAAACACCAGTTTGTGACCACTTGATATCCTCCCAATCAAGATTCTCTTCCAACACCTGTTCAAATAAAAAAGATCAAGATCGAATTCATAAAAAGGAAAATCAGTAAATTGAACAGTCTTTTGAAACAAAAACAAATTATTCTAGTCAATTCTCCTATGAAACAGTGACAAAGTGGATTGTTCGATTAATTTTCCCGTTTGGCAGAAAGAACCTCGTCACTCAAAGATCTTTTACCAAGTAATCTCTGTTATGTGAGGCTAAAATTGTAATATCATGTAAAATCCCTTTCTTTTCTATTTAATTTAACCAAATACAACGAGTGAAAAACAATTTCCATTTCCTAGAGATACTTTTCATCACCCTACCTTTCCTTGCTAATATCCAGTGTACCAAAAGGAGCATTAGATTTGAAGTTAACGCTGTAGTTAGAATAGGAACCAGGGCTTGAGGCAGTTTACAAAAAGCCAAAAACTATCTACATTAAAGTTGGGGATAATAGTTGATTTCATTAGCAATCTGAAGAGATTGAGATTGCACAACACCCGACTCTCAAAAGATATGGAGATTGCAAGCTGCGATTGATTGCAAAAGGTGCAATTCTATGACCATGATTACAAAACATATCGTCTTTTAAGAGGTCAAGAAGAAAAAAAACATTTCATAAATCTTAAATATTGGGTCAATTATTTCTCATAGTGACCAGCACTGGAAGATGGTTTTTCTACATATTTAAGCTAGGTAAGCAAAGATTTTAAGAACTTCACTAGTTGAGTACCCCTTTCATTTTTCAAAGCTGCCCATCACTCATGCCCTGTTTGGTTCACTGGAATGAAGTGAAATAAAATAATTATTTCATCATAATGTTCATTCCCACATTTGGTTTACTACAAAAAATGATGGAAAATGTAATACAAATGGAATCATTATTCACCATTGTGAGGGAATAGTCATTCCATAAGAAGGCTAAAGAATGACCGTTCTATTCTATTCAAATCATTCAAGTGAACCAAACACTACATCATTTCTTTAAGAAGAAAGCATCCTGATAGGCACCAGGATAAAAGGATAGAAATAATTCACCTCCAAATGTTCCAGGGGCAACGGGATTCCAATTGACCGCATGACTTTTTGGGGAAGGGGCTTCTTACAACGAGACCACCGGAAAACATCAATCAAAACACTATCACCATCTATTGCACCAGTTCTTTCACCATTTGTAGAGTGCAAGTTGTGAGTATGAGATTTTTCCGTCTCCATATCATGTGTCTGAGATGATGTTGCAGCCTTGACCATCTTCTCTCCAATGAAGCAGAGCTCATACCTGAAGATTAACACAAAAACTCAGAGGCACAAGAACAAACATAGAAGTTGAATATACTATTTTAATCTTTGCAGCTCAAACTTTAACCTTCAATATAAAAAGTAAGGGTAAATTCTAAATTACACTGACCACCCTTCCTAAGATTTGTGCTTGATACAAATTACTCCTTCACGTTCTAGAAATTACACAAACCTCCACTATTAACATTTTCGGTTAAAGGAGACAACGGAAAAAGGAAAAATACTATAAACCCTAAAAAAAATATGAAATTATTCATTACCCTCTGCATCTTCTGCCTCCCTCTGCCCTTTCTCATCTCTCTCCGAGTTCCAATCGGTCCACCCAACCACCACCACTGCCAAATTCACCCTCCACTGATTGCATATGTTATCTTATTTCTCTAATTTGTAGTTTTAGTTTCTTAATGCATAAAAAGATGTCCTTTCTCCAAACATAATAATATCAACTCATTTACAAGATTTTTACAGCCAAAAGGCCCTGAAACCAAGCAGTATCTATGCATCAATGGTTTTGCATGCATACAATTACAAGACTATATTTTTCAATGTATCTCTTGATATATACAACATTTCATCAACACAAGAAGTTAGGAATATTACAGTTTATCAAAATATAGCATGACAACCAATCAATATTCAATGAATAATCAAAATATAGTAGCGAATTGCACTATTTTATTCATGGTTACTGAAGTAATATTTCTCATGACAACTTTCGTTGTAGTTATGAGTTACTCCATCCCAAAATGGGAATCATAGTTGAGAAAACATTGGTTTGATTTTTCCATTGCAACACATTTGGGACAGTCAAAAATAATTGCTGGCATTACTTTTAAGCAGTAAAAACTGCAAGTGACCCCATTTTCTTGGCATTACTTTTCCAATTTTTCCCTAAACAAAGTATAGAAATAATTGCTGTGATTATGGCATTTGTAGTGAATTTTATTGCAAGGAGTAATATAGACAAATAACAGAATAATTGTTTTGATTTTTCCATTGCAACACATTTGGGACAGTCAAAAATTTGAAGTATAACGGCTATGTTTGGTTTGCATTTGGGAGATGAGTTTTAGAAAAAAATTTCTAAAAAATTGTTTAGTTTGAGTTTTTCTCAAAAAATTTCCAAAATCACTCTCTCTCTCTTACACATCAATCAATCACTTTTTCTCTCTCATCTCTCCTTCTCAATCACTTTTTCTCTCTCACACACATCTACTCAAATTCTCCCAAAATATCAAATCATCCCAAACTCCCAAAAAAACAACTCTCCCAAAATATACAACCAAACAAACCAAAAAAATTTCTAAACTCTCTCCCCAAAATTTTTTTCAAAAACAACTCTTCCAAAAACAAACCAAACAAGCTCGATCTTTTAGGGAGGGAGTATTATTTGGGCAGTGGTTTAGAATTCAGTGAAGATAGTCTCAGCTCCTCAAGACTTAAACCAAAAGAAAAACTACTAGCATCTTCATGAACTTCTATCATTTAGCAATTGAGAGGTGTGCATGTTCCATGAATAGATTACAATATGACATGAGATTCTTCTTGTGCATTCAATTTTTCAAACTACTGTAGATAAATGAAATGCTGTAAAACTCTAAGCAAGCACTCCTCTAAGCCTAGTTAATACCTGCGTGAATGGGTTTCCAAATACAAAACTTCCCCCTTTTTCAAGCGTGCAGAAGTGTACAGTGGTTTCTTCAAGCCCTTGTCTGCAACAATGCTTATACTGTACTTGATCCTGGAAAAATATACAAGTACATAAATTGAAGAGATGGTAACAGGGGGGGGGGGGGGGGAGAGAGAGAGAGAGAAGAGAGAGAGATCGATCTAAGTTGACATTGTTATTTCACATGGATGTGATCAATACAAAAACATGTGCCATAAGTTGATCAAAGCCAAGAGTAATGCTCAAATTTAAATGAGCACTGCTGTGTAGCTCGAATTTGAGCTTGGCCCAAAGGCTCGAAACTCATCTTGCCGTCGTCCGGCAATAAGGCTAACAGCCGCCATCGACAAGGTGTCGTCCGGGTGGTTGTCCAGCGGGTCGTCTTATGAACACCCATTCGGGCCATTCGAGCCCCCTCCTTTTCGAGCTACAAGGTTTCTGATTTAAATACATCTAATTGAAAATATCAATATCAGTGCAGCATTCCTTGCCAAAAGCAGGAGACTAGCTCATGCACATAGTCAAAACAACAATGAGGTACTCAGATAAGTGTAATGCTGAAAGAGAACTAGTCTATTAACGAGTAATGCACATGCAACCTCTTAAGAAACCCTTCAAATATAATGAAACCACAACTAAATTCATTTTTCTGATTCACTAATGAAAACTAGGGCTGTAAATAGGTCCAATTCAGTGTGAACTGGGCAATGTGTATTACGAGTTCAATTGATAAAATACCAAACCTAAGTATGAACTAAAAAAGTCTAGAATCTAACAATCCTACATAATCAATTTAGTAGGGTTTAAAAGGATTTATAGTACTAATTTTAGCCATTAAGGAGATTTTTCCTTTGTTTGATGTATTTAATTTTCTTTGTTTTATTGATTGTACTTGTGGATAACTTATCCTTGTTCTAATTAATATATTATATTAATATATATGTCATGAAGCATGTTTAATGTTAATATTCCTAGGATCATAACAAAAATTCATCGTGCAACATGCCAAAGCAATAATATAAAAGTATATATAATATAAAAGTATATAACATGACATCTAAGTTTATTCAATAATCTAACCTAAAACCAAATAGATCAAAGTTAATTATCAATGAGTCAAGTAAAAAAAAAATTATAAAAAAATGATGAAAAAAAAAAAAAACAGGAGAACTAATATGGTTACAGTTCTAATTTTGAAGAACTTGAAGATTGAACACAGAAAGAATACAGATCTAAGAATTTCGTAACAGCTCTATGTGTTTTTGAGTGATATAACAATTAAAAAAAAAAAATACAAGAAAAATAGTCTTACATGCATAATCTACTGACGGCGTAACATAACAGCCATTACATAATGGTAACAACATCTGTTACAGATGGGATTTTCAATCACACCACTATAGCATCTGTAACGGGTGGCAGACTACCCATACGGTTACATAACTGCAATATGTAATCGTTACGACTTATTTTTAAAACCATAATGTACTCTTCCATTTTGTAGTAGAACAAAATAGGCTGAGTTAACCAAAATAGACAGTAGGCTATCAGTGAATGCATACCCTATCAAAGCACCACAGAATCTGTCTAGATGGATTGGATTTGAATCAACCACGGAATTTTTAATTCAATTCATATACTGGCCATGCTATGGGAAAATATATCTTGATTTACAATATTCTCAACAAGGTTACTCCTAGCTTAGTGTAATTTTGCATAATGATCTTCATATCTTGCATTTTTTTTATGGCATTTTATTCAAGGGCCCTCAGGCCATATATAGAAAAATCTACATACAAATGGGTGGCTACTCCAGTTTCTAATACATGATGGTTCCATGAACTTATATATATATATTTGTTTAAGAGCCAGATATATTCTCAAGTAGTGAATAATGCTCCAGCTTTTCAACATATTTGAAAACTCAAAAGAATGGTATCCAAGCCTAGTAAAAAATTAGAAGTACCCAGAAAACAATTAGGGAAGGGAAAAAAATTATTCGGAATATACCATGGTTCATTGCACAGGTTGTACTGTATTGTGACTTCTCGGACAAATCTCTGTTGCCGTAGTGCGTTCTGAAGAACAAAAGCGAACAAGTAAGATGAACATTGTTTATTGAACAACATTATACACTAATGAAAGAACCAGATCATCACAAATTATGAGCATTCTACCAGTTTACGAAAGCAAAACTAGAAATTAGATGTAATGTCCATGTAAACAAAATAATCTATGATCATTTCTTCACATTAGCAATTAGTGAAACGCGAAGACCAAAGAAAGGAATAAAACCAAACAATAAAATTAGCATCCTTGACAATAGAATTTCAAACATATCAGATAAGTGATATCTCTTCTCAGAAGATCTTTAGACAGTACTAACTTAACCAGGGACTGGTATTCGAAATCTTAGTGAAACAACGACATCCTTCAATTTATTATTATTTATTTATATTATTTTTAAATCTAAACATAGGATCAAAGAGAAAAATCATTACCCTTTTTCAGCTGATATCATATATCGTTTTCCCTCACTCTAAAATTTTTTTTTTTTTAAAAAAAAAAAAAAAATTGGCTAGAAAGTGCCATTGTATCACCGATATGGCACTTGAAATATGTCCTATTTTTTAGGTTTTCCTGTATCACCATATGTCTTTGAGACTTGTTTAATGTAAATCATTTATTGGTGATTTATTTTTATAAGAAATTTCTTACAAGATGCAAGATTGAAATGAACTAAAAAAGTTAACAAATCAGCCCAAAACAGAGGAAGTAAAAAGCCAATGTAATTCACAAGTACATATGCATGTGCAATAAAAAATTCAAATCAGTTGGCCAGTACCGAAGCTGCAGCCCTTGTAGTCATTGTGCGCTCCACTGCCACGGGAGCAAGAGTTGGCTCCACGGTTGATGTATGAGTTAGACAAGGTTCAAGATCAATTGTCCCACTCCTTTCTGGTAGAAATATGACAATGGACAAAAGAGCAGAACCATCAATTAATAACCAAGTATTAAAAAATGGTCAACTAGAAGAAATGAATTCAATGAATTGACAGTCCAAGGCCTCCAATGGATCAAAACAAATTTAAGTCATTCAAGAACTGTTGGCAAACTGATTGTATGCAATCACTACATCGACACAACCATCTCAGAATATAAAGGAAAAGTTACAAATGTAAAAATTCAACTAATGAAAAAAACAAAGAAGAGAAAACAAAGAGTATAATTCAGAGAAAAGGAATAACAAGAAATGCTCATCACCTTCACAATGCAACACCGTTCAACGATAACTGCAACCAATGGCAGCACCCCAAGCACGAGACCTGACGTTTTTCTCAGTGTAGAAATGTAGCCTAGAGAAAATGACAGAATTGCACGTGAACAAAGAATGTTCAGTAAGACAAAATAACCATAGATAAATAAGACGAAATGTAAAATCCAATGCACAGATGAGTGGTCCACTTTTTTACTCAGAGCTAGACAATGGCTTCAACTTCTAGGGCACAAAACAGCCACAATTCACTTCGACACAACAATGCATTAGGTCATTGAGGGACAAGTTTCTACAAAAGTGGCGATGAATTAGCCCCATATCACTTTCCTATTGCTAGCAGCAAGCTTCTTTTCTTCCTCCAGCCAAAATCTTCTTGCTCTTCTGCCAGCAGCAAGCTTCTCCTTCTCCGGTGGCTTTCTACTTCTCAGGGACAAGTTTCTTCTCCAGCTGCTTGGTCACATTGTTCTTTATTTTTAAGAATCTTCGCTCACACAATCCACATATGAGAGAGTGGAGATAAGGGATTTGGCTAGCAACAATGCTAGGGATACCTAATTTTCTACACACTTTTTAAACACCCATGTGAGAGTGATTTTCCTCTTTGGCTAGAGAGAGAGTAGTGCTAGGTTTTAAATGGTGGTGGTAGCATGGCACTTAGGGAAGTTTGATGGAGAGAAAGTGAGAAAAGTGATAATATAAGTGGCTCTAATGGTTTCAAATTAAAGTGAAAAAATAAAGTGTGGCAATGGACTGGAAATGGTGGTGGCAGTGTGGTGGTTTGGGAAGTTTTTGTAGAGAGGAAAAGGAGCAAGTGAAAATAGAAAAAAGAATTAAAAAAAATTAAAACAAAAGAGTGAGAAAAGGAAGTGAATGGTGGCGATGTCACCATGATGCCAAAGGAGTGGCGGTGGTTATGGAGAGGTGGTGGAAATGGTGGGGCAATGAGGAGGGAAGATGATAAAGAAGTTTACGATTTATAGAAGAAAAAGGAAAGAGAAAAAAAACAAAGTAAAGAGCACTATAGTAATTTTCATCCCCAAACTCATTCAATCACATTCACACGGCAGCAAAATAGTGCATGTGTGTTGACTCTTTAGTGGATTTAGCTAGTAACTTAGTTTTGCACTTTAGTCCAAAATCACAAGAAAGGTCCGACTCCACTATACAGGGATTACCTACGTTACACAGACATGGGTGCGGGTGAAATTGAGGATACGTGGATATGGATCCAAATTTGGATACAGGTATGGGGATACGTTAAATAGTTATTTTTAAATATATTTATTATATGAGAGTTAAAAAAAAGTTAAGGAATAACAGATAAAATATAAATAACAAGTAAAAATTATTTTAAGCATAAAAAAATAATATTATATATGATAAATAAATTATTTTATTTTAGGTATAAAAATTATATTATTTATGATATATTATATTATACAATAATATTATATAATATGAATAATATTATACAATGTTATATTATACAATAATTTTATAATATGAATATATTATATTTATTATATTAATGTAATTTATATTTATATAATTATAAGAAGAGAAAGAGGACAGAGAACAAAGAGAAAAGAAGACAGTCAACAGAAGAGGAGAGAGAGAGAGTAGAAGAAGAAGAGGGAGATCGAGAGATGAGAGAGAAGACAAATCGAGAGAGAGAAGACAGAAAAGGAGATCGAGCACCGAGCGAAGAGGATTGATGTCGAAGTTGAAGTTGAAGTCAAAGCCAACGACCAGAGGAATCAAAGTCGGGGACCAGATCAAACAGCGAACAACAACCAGGTTCTCTCTTGCTCTCTCCTCTTTCATTTCTTTTGCCATATCTGTCTGTGAAGAACTGTATCCTGGCCGTATCCTGCACCCGCACCAATGTCGTGCCGACACGGGCACCTCCGAAAATCCAAAGAGTCCGTGTAACATAGGGGATTACAGCAGCTTTTTTATCCAGAAATTATGAACCATATTCCCCACGCCACAAATTAAAGTATCATGAAGTTTGTACTTCACTGAGATTTAACATCTAAAGAGTTGAAAGAACCAAGTGCACACTGAAGGAGTGTGAGTCAGGGTACCAAAGAAAAAGTTTGAGACCAGTTTAGCAGATATGTTCCTTGTAAACCTCATTTTCCACTTTCAAAATCTAAACAGAAAGCACTTACCTTCCACCAAATACATGCCCTTACTGCATCATATATATGATATGAAGTAGACATAATAGTTAAAATTCTCATAGAACATGGATGTAAGTAAGATTTTCATATAAACTTACAATCTTGTGGAGGTAGCACTCTGACAGTTGCACGTAATTCCTGGATAGCAGGTGGAGGAGCAGCAGCAGTTGGGCGACAGTAACCAGTGTGCATAAGAACTGACAAACAGCAAGACATGATAGTTATGTCACACCACCAAGTTCTATAATACATGGACTAACGATGAACTACAGACTCTTAACCATAAATAACAACACATACCGGCAACGAGATCGGAGTCATCTGTGTATACATCAGTACCCCATAGCTGTCCACCTCTAACCTGCACATGAAGCACTTACAGAACTCAAACAGCAGGTAATGTGTATATAATGAGCAATTTGCAATGTCAGGGAATAAGAGCACATCGACCCCTTCCCTATTTCTTTTAAAAAATATAAAACTCAGATAGAAAGAGAACTTTTATTCAACCTAACTCAACTTAAGAAGCCTTGATCACAATTACTTGGGATTGGTTACGTGGATTGGTTTACTCCAGTAGGCTTT